>BSSO01008194.1:0-10339 GCA_030267885.1 Mesembryanthemum crystallinum | reverse complement strand
GAAGGATAGGAGAAAAATATTGGTTTGGAAAGGTAAATAGGGGACAAAATTATGCATGGTTTGGAAAGGTAAATAGGGGACGGAGGGAGTATAAAAAAACGGAGGGAGTAAAAGATTAACGCACTAATTTTATACAAGTTATTGCATTATTGATCAGGATACAAATAATAAAGTGGGTCAAAAGGAATTGATAATTTTCTGAACATAGAGCACTAGAGCTTTTTGTGGCCTTTTCTTTTTCCGTGTTGGATAAAAGAGAAAAGATTGGTGAGGAATTCTGCACTTTAAGATGAATGTTGAGCTACTTTTTCATTCACCACACAAGCCAAAATAATACTCCCTCCGTCCCATCATTACGTAGACATTGTACTATTCACTCTAAAGTTAAAGGAGTGGTAAAATTTGATATGTAGAGAAAAAGATAAAGAAAAATATTTATTAAAATGGGTAAATAAAAATGATGGTGGAGATACATGGGTGTTATTTATGTATTTTTTGGAAATGAATAGTACAAAAATATGTGTTTGAATTAGACAGTGTAATGCATACAATGTCCACGTAATGGTGGGACGGAGGGAGTAGTCCACGTTAAGGCCCTAGAAAGTAGAATAGGAGGAAGATCAAATTGTTTTGCTAAGTGCTTCCGAATTTGTCAAATTTGAGATGGACAAATGAGAATGCGATGAATCTATGAGTACTTTCTGCCACTGAACTAAACTTAATTGAATCTGAATTGCATCTTTATTATGGTAAATATTTTGTTAAGTGAAAAAAGGACCATTAATTCGAGACTATGCAATAATTACTCTTAAAGACTATGCAATAATTTCTCGTTAAGAGTAGTAACTTTCTATATTTCAGCATATATTTTGAGTTGAACAAAATTGGCAAATGAAATATTAATACTCCATCTCTCCTTTTATGCTAAAATCTCTGATGGTTTGCCATCCAGAACCTAAACAACAGAAAACTCATCACAAGCTTCAGAGATGTAAGATAAACAAAGACTTTTATTCAAACACCAATATTCACAAATAGCTAATAATAATAAGAATGACAAAAAAAAAACTAAAAAAAACTAAAAAAAAAAAAGAACAAAGAACATAAAACAATAATACGATACAAATCGTGTCCTAACAAGCCCACTAAAAAGAATTTTTCACAAATGGACGCAGCTCACCAAACTAATACTCAGTAAGATGATACCACAGCAGGTTACAACACGATAAATAATTTTCGTACAACTTCAAGCCATTGGCAGCAGATGATGATGATGATGATGATGATTGTTGAATGCTGAATCTGATGGGCTACCAATAAGACCTGAAACTTCAAAACTGCAAAACGGCCATATCCTACATTTTTCATGACCATCGTAAACCACAAGATTACTCCCTATTGCTCTTCACATTTTTGCGGATCTTTTCTTTTACGGCATCAAAATATCTTTACACGGCATGGTGACTTCAAAACTTCCTATTCGGAGTATCACTGAATCTGATCTATGGAAAAACAACCAAAATAAACCCATTCGAAGAAACTTTTTCAAGGTGGAGGAATATGAATGAGTTCGCTCTTAACCAAATGGGTTTCCGCCAAGGGAAGGGTTTGGAGTAGCAGCAGGTGGATTCAAGGAGCCAAAAGCGGCCCCTTCATTACCAAAGCTTCCATATCCTTGAGGCCTGCATTATTAACTCCCAAATTCAATCATCTAAACACATAATAGTACCAAACTAGGTATCGAATTAGGTTCAAGTTGCAAAACTCAAATCAAAATATGTTGTGTTTGGAATTGGACTTGAAATCCGGATTTCTTTCAAGTTTTTGGCCTTTATACATAGTATCATACAGAGTAGTACTTTAGAATTTAAAGGCCAAGAAAGGAAAGTAATGAGATAAGAGGAATTTCAAATCATAAGGGGATGGGGTGGAATTCAAAATTCTCCACTATTGAACCTTTATGAAAAGCCATGAATTTGGATCAATTCCAACTCTATAGTTATCTTAGTCATTCATGTACATATTCATCTCAAATCCCAGGTTTAAAAACCAAATTTCCAAACAAACACTACCACTTGGTTAAACAGCCAAAAAGAAATGTGTTATAAGACAATAAAACTCGATGCCTATCATTCTTGGGCTTGTATTTCTACTTAAAGCATGAAAATATAATCACAATTCGATTTTAAAGAGAAAAGTATTTACCTTGATGGCGCCATGTTACTGGGTAGTTGTTGACCCATGTATGCCCCTGATAATTTTGGACCAAGTGTTAGAAGCCAACGAACAGAAAAGAATTATACTAGAACGAAGAAAAGAATAGTAGCACGAGGACTGGGGCTGGAAGAGAAAAAGATAGACTGAATTACCACCTGGCGTGACTGATCCAAAAGATTGAGCAACAGGAGGCGATGGATAAGAGGGCAATTGAGGTTGCATCCACGAAGGCGTAGAAGTACCATGGTTAGGAGGATGCATTAAGCCACTTGGAGCCGCCATATTAGGCAGAGCAGCATGCAAAGGTGACATAGAAGGGAACTGCAAGAAGCATAGAATTAGGGAAAGCAATCAAATCAAGTTTTATGCAGATAAATCACTAGTACAATTACACTCTGGTAAGAAAAAAATAATGATGTCCTATGTTTTCCACCAATTCTGCATGGTGTCAGTAACAAAATGCCAATATTAAGGGTTAACAAACTCACAACAATGAACAAAACTGTCCACGACTTGCTTCATTTAAAATCCGTTCAACAGTGATAATCTTGTTAAAACAGATATATACAAGGCAAGAGTAACGGTGAGAGAAAGCAAAACTTGTAGATGAATTTTTTTAAAGATAATCAGGTCTTTTACAATATGATACAGAATTAACGATAGGTTGAAGGACATCCAGCCTCACTTTGATGATGGAATACGTACCTGCACAACTTTGATGACAATAACTACTAATTCAAAAAATTGCTTAGGAAGCTTAAATCCAGATTTTAGAAGTTTTAGCAGATCAAATCCTAATTACTATGGTAGACTTTAGACATCAAGTCTTTTTTTTCAAGAAGTTTTTGCCATCAAATCTTAATCTCGAACTAATTGCAGAATACAACGCATACAACAGTGACAAAAATCACTATGAATCAGATGACTTACCGCTGCAGCTTGACCAGGAGATGCTTCAGTATTAACATCGAAAGGGTTTGATAATTTGCTTGGCTGTGGAAATGTTGGCATTGACTGTGACAACATGCAGATATCCAAAATGTACTCCTATCAGATATTGCAAATGGATGAAATTCCCACAAAATGACATTACATACTGACATACCATGGCAGGACTATATGGCATGGGATATCCCATGCCAGGAACCACACCAGCTTGCCATCCTCGAGCTTGATAAGGAGCAGGGGAGTACATTGCAGTAAATATATCCTAAAGAACATTTAAGAATCACGGTGAGATACTCTTCTCGTTTGAGCAGCAAAAGAATTACAAAAGCAAAGCAAAGTATACCGCGGGCAGCTCTTTCATCCCATTAAGTTGACCTTCAGACGTCTGTGACGCAGGATTTGGACCAGCTCCTGATGCTTGTGCAACGGAATTACCTATCAACCCCTGTATTCAACAAATGAGTAAATTTGATGGCCTCATTTATCCTCAGGTAACAAATTAGGGTGTGAAATATACCTGACTGCTTGAACCACCAGAAAATGATGAAATTAATGGTTGAGCACCAGGCTGATTTGCATTACCATGGGCGAAATGTTGTTGCTGATGCTGCATACCAGGCCACTGACCTGCAGCACCATTTACAGGTAATGTTGGAGGCAGACTAGGAGCAGGTGGAGCCTCTCCAGATGGGAAAGATGACAAACTGGTCAATGGTGGGGCAGTGTCAGGAGCCCCAGGATGTGCTGCAGTTGACACGTTACCTACATCGTCAAATAGAAAATCGCCACTGGTAGATGATGGAAGGCCATTTAAAGGTGCAGGAACAGCACCTGCACTAGCTGAACCAGATACAGGGGCAGGTGCTGGAACTGACAATTGCATGAATAAAGATTCTAGGGAATTCGAAGTTGGAGGTGCTTGAGGCACATTATTTTTAGGAAAACTATCAAAAGAAGCCCAATTATCATTGCTCGATGCACTTGTCGACTGTGTAACTGATTGACTGGCAGTTGGCTGCGGAGCCTGTGCAACAGCAGCAGTCACAGGAGGTTCAGGTTCAGCATCAAAATCAATCAAAGATGTCTCCTGTCTAGGTTCTGGAGGATTGCCATTGCTAGATGCCAAGCTGCTAGAAGATGCTGTTCTCTGCAAACAGATTGTCAAGGAATGATCAGTTTAAATAACATGCAGCATCAGGATAAGAAAACAGGAAAAAGAAAGACTGATCTATAGTCGAGCAGCATATGCTATAGCTAGATAAGCAGAGACATTATCCTAACAAGTAACTAAGTAAAGTGTCTACTGCAGCCTTTCTACTTTGCCCAAAAGTAAGATAAATACTCATGTATCAGACAGCTACAAAGACTTGAAAAGGTGGTCTTGAAGGACTTCTCTGCTAAAGTTAGTTAACTGTATAGTAGTATAACATGAGCAATAACTGTAAGAGGCCAACTGCCCAACTTCGAAATCTTATTACTACAGTTTTTGAGATATTCTCCAGACTCCTTGGAAATTCAAGGTTCTAACAAAAGACATTAAATAAACAAACCATATTCTTCTCTCTGCATGTAAAAAGATACACAAGTCTAACCCATTTTGATGGACCAACCATTGCCGAAACAATGCAATAGACAAACTTATGTCTCCTATACAGTCCAAAATCAAAATTAAAACGACCCAAGTACTCTGTCCAAACTGACTATTTGTATTTGCCATTCTAAAATCAGGAAAAATTAACCACTACACAATCAAATCGCCATCACTATGAGCACCTTGTGAAGCTACACTTAAATCTTAATCTCCGGAACAAAAGCTCTCTCTAAGTGGAAAATGATTAGACATCGTGGAACCTCACTCAGTGCCTGCAGTCATTGTACTTATTTATGGTTCACATCCCAAAAGAATGTACTACAAAGAAATCCATATCTATCCCATGATTTGGAAAAAGGATTATAGTTTGGTTTGGTTTTGTATATGGATATAACTTCTACTTAGAGGAGCAGGTTAGCATATAACTATATTCCATTTTATGTTACATGAGTCAGAAATAACTAAATAGTACACAGGCTGCCTTCTTCAATGACAAATTTTGCAAGCGAGAAAAGGTCATCTCAAACCGTTTAGTGCACATAACATCACAATCATTGCAGAATATGGGATATTACTCCCTCCGTCTAGAGTTCNCCCCCCAAAAAAAAAAAGAAAAAAAAAATGATGATAACCCGTCTTTCATTAATAGTTACTTGCTACAAAGAGCAAGTTTTTAGGAAAGAGGCTAATTTCTTTGGACATCTTACAATAGTAACATTTATTATTACTTCCCAATGGATAAAGTATTTTGTAAGTGAAAGCATCAATACCTGATCCTATAGATGAAAAGACTATCTAAAATTGCGATACAGATAAAGATATGACCATGAACTTGATACATAGGTTCAACAAGATAACCTGAACTTCAGAGTGACATTACCTGCGCAAGTGTAGGCCCATCAGCAACCCTGCTGCTATTAGGTTTTGGAGGCTCACTGATTCGAAGAGGCACAACATTCTCTCCCAGTATGTCTCTCACTGGCCGGACCATAGGCGGGCTGGATATATTAGAATCCTTCTGGCTATCAGGCGATCTTATTTCAGACTTGGAATCCCCATCAGAACTGCGACGATCTTCAGATTTTCTCCCATTTGCAAACCTATCTTCTCGCCGCCAATCACTGATCAACCCAGAACGGGCAGGACTTCTCCCATAATCACTGTGCCTCTGATTGTCTTGATAGCCAGGGCTTCTTCTCACATCATGACCAGGACTTGGCCTGTCACTGTGACGCCGTTCATATTTATCATCGTATGGTGGGCTTCGAGAACCACTTTGATATCCATCTGATCTCCTATTTTCAATTGGTTCCTCTTTGTCACCCTAAAAGATATACAGAAAGGGTTAGACAAAGAAAACAACACATCACCAAGAGAAGCAACAATCTAATACCAGATATTCATGTTTTTTTCAAGGACAAACCTATCCAACATTGTTTAATCATATAAGATCTTCAACAACACTGTTAACAGTTCAGGGAATCTAACCATACTCACCCGTGGAGGTCTGTCAATGCCCCTTTCACCTGTATATCTTCTATCCACATACACATGCTTAATAAAGTCCCGAAGTCTGTCCACTTTGCTGGTAAGGAACAAGTGGGGGGAGAAAAAGAAAGATGTGATCAGAATACGAAATGGTGTCCGGTGAATTTCTTTTCATTTTAGATATCCATATGTATTTTTTTTCCCCTTCACCCTGTAAAATGAGAGAGTAAGGCCAGCCAGTCCAGCCCCAAGAAAACCCAGGGAGGCCTCATTCCTGATGGATTAGTACCAAACCCTATTCCTTACACAGGAGACAATCAACATACCAAATACTCCTTCTGTTTTCATTTTTCCCCAATTAAAGAATCACCATTAACATATGTTATGCTGATATAGTCAAAAAATATCAATGAGAACCAACCTGCTATCAGGAGCGGAGTTTCGCTGTGGATCCCATTCTTTAAAATGAATCTCCCTTGCACGCTGTCAACACAGTAGACGAAAAATGAGGCCATGATAACTCTCAACGACAAATGAGAATAAAGAAATCACTATTCAGTAATTCAGTATTAGAGAAAATCTATGTCACCTCATTGCCTCCAGCCTGTAGAGAAGCGATTTCTTGTGGAGTAAATTTGGCCATTGATATTGACTTTACTCGGTGTGTGAACTCACGGCTGAAAAACAATTTTAACATTAGACGTAATAAAAACGCCACCCTGATTATGCAAATAAATAAAAGTGGAAGCTAATGCAAGCACTACTGTTGAAACAAGAGTACCAAAAGTTAGAAGCACTTACTGAATCCCACTACAAGTTGTGCAAACAAATGTTGAGAATGTGGTGCACACATATTGGGGACCCTGATGGGAGAAGAAAAAAATGATATTAGGGCACGCACTGGTACAAGATGCCCTATTCCTTAGACCTCGGTATTGAAATTGGTAGTAGAAGACTAGAAGTACAGAGTGCTTTAACATAAGAGATCAAATTATCACAGCCAATATTTCAGTTCCAGAAGAATGGAAGCAAACAGCTGACTAAGAACATCTAAGAAGCATAGAAAACATCAGTAGAAAATAACAGAACATTAATTCCTTTTGGATGTAAACCTAATGCAAGAAATCTCCAACATCAGCCTTCTTTCAGATCATACGCATATACTAATATGAATAGTGAACATGCTAGGCTATAATTAAGGTAAACAAGGCTTAACACAATTTAGAGGGGAGACTACATCCACCATAAAGGTTAACCTGAATTAAATAAGTTTTAGGAAGCAGCAACATGTTCATTGGTTTACATTATCCTTGTGCATAAATTTGCTACTATTGCATAATATGAAAGTAAAAATCTAATGCATCACATAGCTCCATTGTCCATATTCTCACTGTTTGTTCAAATGGTCATGCATACTCTAAGGGATAATTTTCTATTCCGTCACATGTAATGTAGACATGGCATGTGCAGTTCTGCAAGGCCGTAGCCTAAATCATGTCTTGGTAAAGTGATAACATCACAAACTACACTCATAAATGTTTTCTCATTTTAAGAAAATAAGGATTAAATCAGAAAACCATTATAGAATAATATGAGGAAGTTAACAAATAAAAAAACAGACATTTTTTTTTAAGGGGAGCGAAAAAGAGATAGAATGATAACAGCCATTAGTAGGACAACAAACAATAACTTTGGACATTCCCAAAAGTAATTAAAGACATCATTTAGGACCCAACTCTATGTTTTGAAGATAATCAAAGGTTTGTGGTAAAGCATATGTAGTGGGGTACTCTTCACTAAAAATGAGTTGAAGTTTCCTTTTCATATAAACACTATTTGAAGGCCTACAATGTAGACACTACAACTACCAATGTTTTCCATTGCATAAAGATGGGGAACATGAGCTAAAAGAAATTTGTCAAGTGTGTTGTTTTACGAGTAGGTCCAACAAGTTAACAAGAGAAACGTTTCATCACAGTATATCTCCTAACTCGAATCATGGCAAACAGCAATAGAAATCCCACTACTTCTCTGAGATCCAAGTTAGATACAATGGAACTGTGACAATCTAACTGTAAGGAGCTTTCTAAAATCAATGTAGCTGATGCACACAGCCATACATAAAATTCTCAGAAACTCAAACCTATCGTTCTAAAACATCTACATCCTCTATACCACAATGTAACCAAAATTATACTTCCTTGGTAGCTGCAAGTTTTCCATAGCAACAAACATTGCAATGGCAACAACAACAAAATAAAACAAACCAATTACACAAAGAAACACGAACAATAGCGCGAAAGACCAGAAATCGAGCATTACCAAAGTATTGCAGTTGATACACCTCCGGTTCGGCGTTTGCTTAAGAAGACCCCGTATAATTTTCTCATTCTTCTCATCTTCCTTCATTCTACTGCCCATTCTTCTAATTAATCACTGCAATAGTCAAATTCCATCATCACAACAACAAAGTCACAAACTTTTCAAACTAATTTCAACCAAAAACAATCACAAAAACCACCAAACAACAGCAAAACCCCAACACACCGAAACAGTAACAAAAATCCAAAACAGTAGCAACTGATCAAGCACAATTTGGAGTTCAAAAATACCTAATCCACAGATCTAGAACTAAAAACAGCGATTCAGCAAACTGAATTCGAGCATAAACGTAAGATTCTCGGTAAAACCCCAGCAAATCAGAGGAGAGAGAAGACTAAACTGACCTGCTTCGTTGGGGCGGGCAAAGCTCCGAAGGTGGCGCCGACAGTGATGATTCGCGAACGTCGAGAGAAAGAGAGAGGAGAGAGGAGAGAGAAAAAAAAATGGAGGAATTGAATTTATTGATGATGAATTGGAATTTGCAGAGAGAGAGAGGGAGAGAGAGAGAGAGAGAAGAAGAATAATTGAGTTTTGAGTTTTAAAGTTATTTTATTTTATTTAAACGAAGAAAGAAGAAAGTTGGTTGTTTTTAATAGACCACGACTTGTTTTGTACAGCTAAACTTGAACTGCTTTTTGTGCTTAAAGAGGCAGCCTTGAATTTGATTATGGTTGAAGAAATAGGAGAGAGAAAATGAGAAAACGTGATTTTGGGAGAGAAAAGATGTAGAGAGAGAGACATTGAGGGGTGGGTGTCCGACTCCTAGAGAGAGAAAGAGAGAGAGAATGAATTTGACCGTGCTGGCATGTTGGTGGCTGGCGGTGTCGTCGTTCTTGTTTCTCTACTTGTTCTTCATCTTGTCAATTTGACTTGTCTTGGCCCAGTTTTGTTCATTTTTGATGTTTTGACTCCCTTTTGGCTTATGTAAAGAGTGATTCTTTTTACCTCGGATCATGTGGAGTTGAATTGATAGAGGAATTCGGTCAAAACTTACTATTTGTGTTGTTTTTGTTTGGGAAAGTCGGAATCCACCAAGATTATCAGGTCAGTCTAATAGTAGTAAGGTTTATTAGCTGAACCCGAAATTAACATTCATCTCCATTAGAAAGATACAACTAAGGGTAACGTAGAAGAGGGTCTGTCTCCTTTTATATCTCACCACTGATTACATGGGTCTAACTTGGGTCTTGGAGGCTCGCCTAAAACCATACCTAGGTGGAGTTCATTGTGCAGGACAGCGATGACCACCGTGAGACTATGTCTCATGTGACTGATATAAGACAAGTATGTACGTATAGATGTCTTATTTTGGACATTCACATAAGAGTCATGTACCAATATATCTCTAATATGGATGTCCTAATTGGTTGTCCGACGAGTGCATTTACTGATTAAAGATTATCCTTAAACTATTACAGTTACTATGAGACGTAAGATGTAAGTAACTTGTAATGTTCTAAGGACTATGCATATATATCTAAAGATGGAGAAAATTTAGAAAATACCTTGAATCTTGATAAATTTACAAAGATGTTGTAATCATTTTTACTTAAAATTAAGGATTTTTTTGTGGGGAACCCCCTTATATAATACAGTTTTTGTAAATAACCCCCTTATATAATTTTTTTTTGTGGGGAACCCCCTTATAAGTTACTTTGGCCATGACCAACCCCCTTGTTCAATTTTCCGGCCAATTTATGGGATTTTAGGACC
>BSSO01008193.1:0-10339 GCA_030267885.1 Mesembryanthemum crystallinum | reverse complement strand
AAACATTAAAGTCAAAGTTCAGGGGTACCACTGGCATTATTGGAAAAGCGTGGACACCACTGGCATTAGGCCAAAGTTCAGGGGTACCACAGGAAATTTCCGTTTTTCAAATGAAATTTCTAAACTAATCTTAGCTAATCCAAACAAATTTGTTGTAAATGGTCACCATGTAGGGTACTCTAATATTATAGAACACTATGTAAATTTGGAAGAAAAAAAAAAAGATTGTCCACCAAGGAGAAAACTCCAAAACGCAAGGGCACTATATAAAATATCCCATTTTTATATTAATCTAAAAAGTAGCCAAAAAGAAAAAAAAATCTCGATTACACATCTGACATCGTGCCTATCATTATGAAAAACATGCATGAGCATGACGCCTGCCAGCCCGTGCTTGTGCCAGACTTTTTTTACTGGCTGGCCCATTGGCACAGCACAGCCCTTGACCAGCTTTCATTTACCTCCCTCCCCTCAAGCTGCGACCTTAAAGAAATTGCCACTCGCTCCATGTGGAGAAAGTGTTTATGTGCACAATAAGTTTGGAGAAAAAATAAGTTACAAAATTAAATTGAGCACGAAATTGGAAGCCCAGATGAATACCTCTAGAATATACAGTATATATATGCCCCTTAAAAAGGCTCAGTGTGTCATAGACTCACTCATACTGCATTTTATTTTTTATTTTTTTATTTTTTTAGGCAGAGTTAGGGCCGGCGCTGGGGGTAGGCCAGGGTGGTCGACCGTCCAGGGCCCAAGTCGGAAGGGGCTCAAAAAATTAAAAAATTATTGTAAGTTTTATCGCTGGTAGAGAGAATAAATGTATTTTCTTGTAATTATCATTAAAATTTTGCAATTAGTTGAGTTGGTAAGGGAGGAAATTATTAACCATAAGGTCTATGGTTCAAATCTTAGTTGGTACATATATTTTGGTTGATTTTTTTTTAAAAAAAAAAAAAAAAAATTCTCTTTAGGGGCACTTATGTTTAGTTCGCCCTAGGGCCCACGAAAGGTCAGGAACGGCCCTGGGCAGAGTCAAACCCAATGTTTCTGCTTATGTATTGGAGTACCAAGCTGCAATAGTTATCAAAATCATGCAATTACCATAATAGAGAGTGTTAATATATAGTGACACTCGCACTAAATGCAGTGCAAAATTGCAACTGATGCATTTGCAAACATATGACCTAGTTGGGTGATTTTTATACTGCTTTTATCTAATAGTTGTGATGATGGCAACTGCCATTTTCTGTAACCAGTGAACTGTCAAGGTCTAAAATGGACGTTATTATGGCTTGTTCTGTTTGGATATCAATCATATCGTAGCTTGCATTGTTCTGTTTGCTTTATTGAATTTGATATAAATTAACAACAGCCCACCCCTAAAGCGGTCCGAAGAGACGAATATGACTTATGTAACATGAACCCTTTATTTTGTTCTCATGCTAACTGGAACAAATTGTTCACTTTATATATATAAGATCATGAAGATCGATCTTAATCTGTTGATTAAACGCAGAAACTCCGATTCCAGAAGCAATTCTCATATTTTATACTTCTAGCTGATCTTGTTTGGTGTTTATTAATTGGACTCTGTTACATGTCTATGTAATAGACAATAAAAATGTGTCTAAGTAGGATATGTAGTAAAAATAATGAAAGAAGCACATGTTGATTAAAATTTGAGTGGAAGGGTAAAAATGTCAAATGCCATAACATAGTTGGGTTTTAGTTTTGAAAACCAATTTCAGATCTAAACTTCACACACACTCTCTCACTTGGTCTTTCTCTCTCCAAACCTTAGTTCCTCTCTAGCTACCTACAATGGTGCTCTACAATGGTGCTCTTCTTTTGGAATCAATAAGGAAACATTACTGAGGCGGTCATTCATCTGAAGTTCGAGAGTGTTTTTGTTTCAGGTATGTTTCTCATCCTTTCTTGCTTCTTTCTATGGTGTTCGACATTTCATTGGATTTAACACTTTTACAGCTTCAAAATTCATCCTTTTTTTTACTATCTGAATGTTTAGTTCGTGATTTGATATTTTTTCACACTTTGAAGCCTCAATTTTGGTTCTGGGTCTCTTTGAATTTTGAAGCTATCAGCAAAAATCGATCTGGGTTTTTTTTTTTTNTTTTTTTTTTTTTTTTGGGAAGAAGACCTAGTGTTTATACCATTAAAGGGTTGAAGAAAATAAATTCATTAGTTGTGAGCGACTGAGACTTTAGGACTAAATTGAGCAACCCCAATCGAAAAAAGAAAGAAAAAACTCACAAAAAATGGGGACAGAGGAGAGAGAAAGACACGATGCAGAGGCAGGTGTTCCTCTGCTTCATGCCATTCAATCCCCTCTAGATCCCGCCCCTAAAGGGGCAACCCTTTACAGTGCAGTTTTCAACATATCAACCACCATGATTGGGGCTGGGATTATGTCAATCCCTGCAACTTTCAAGGTTTTGGGTATTTTCCCAACTCTTTTTCTCATTGTTGTTGTTGCTCTAAAGCTTTGATGAAGACAAAATGTCTGAAGTGAATTTGCTACATTAGCTGGATTGATTGAGGGCCTGTTCTTTTCAAAGATAAGTTTCAGTTCAGTTTAGTAGCAATAAGTTCAGTCTTGATAAGAAAATGTCTGAAGTGAATATGTGTTTTTAGGAATTTCGTCTCCATAAATCCTCTTTTGGTTATTTGGGAATGCCCCTTGTGATTCAATGTTTGTGAATACTATAATCGGTGTCTTATCCACATAGCTAGAAGCTGTAACTAAAAATTAATTCCCTGTCCTTTGATTGATACTATTGTTATATTCGAGCACAAATTGGTTAACGATCATAGACTAAATGATATTGGAGGAAATCAGTTCAATTCAGTCGCAATAAGTCCAGTTTAGTTCAGTCGAATTAAGTTCACTTCAGTTTAGTTAAGTTCAGTAACAATAAGTAAAGTTAAGTTAAGTTAATGACAAATGTTGCTTTAGCGAGTAGTTAAGGTGTGTACCTGTTAATATACATGCAATTTTTTTTTTCTTGGATCAATTTATATTTGGATCGTGGTTGTATTTTTTGTCTGTTTTATTGCAAATTGTGTATATAAATGACCCAAAAAAAAAAAGAGTATGGAATAAAAATGTAGAGTATTGTTTATGGATGTGGACCGATTCAGAAATTTCAAATGTAACTATATGCCAACCAATGTAGACTATAAAACTTTTCTCCCTTATAAATTTGCTCTATCATCTTAGCCTTTGACAAGGAAAAAAATGGGGCTCAAGCATACAACACGTAAGAAACGAGGAAGAGATGCGCCAAATGAAGAAGGACCAAGTACTAGTAACCCTACTAAATGTCGAGAGAAGGTAAATTTATTGAATTTCGTATTTAATTTAATATTCTATTGTACTTTTGTTCATATATATAAAAATTGTGTAGGTACCTACAATTAGAGGTGTGCCGGAGAAGGTAGCTTTTCTTGGTGGTGCATTGACTGAACAACAAAGGAAGTGGGTGGGAGAAATGGGGTTTGGGTCTCTTGTAGAAATGGATAACTTGAAGTTAAATCGTGAGTTAGCAATTTGGCTTATGGATCGTTTTGATGATAAAACACAAAAGTTGCAATTGAGGCAAAATGTGGAGGTTAAGATTACTTCAAACGACATGTCCTGGATACTAGGGATTCCAAATGGGGATATCCCTGTGGAGATGCGCATCATGAAAGATAAGAAGAAGTTATACAAAGAAATGAAGAAGAAGTATGAGAACTTGTCTAGCATGGACAAGGAAGTTCGTCATCGTGGTATTGTACCGAATTCAGTATTGAGTTGTATCAAGAAGGATACACCATATAATGAGTTTAAGGTACACTTTCTTTTCTATATTTTGGGGACATTTTTATGCCCAACCCAAGCTTATAGTATAAGCCCAAATATGTTGAAGATTGCTCTAAGCGTAAATGATCCAAAAAGGTATGATTGGGCACGCTTAGTATTGGAAGAATTGGTTAATGCTAGAGAGAAAGTGATAGAGCAGAGGTTGAAGCCCGTGTTGGTTGTACCTGATGTGGAGCATGTAGAAGGAGTTAAAGAGAAGAAGAAACCCAAAAAACAGTACAAAAAAGGTTATAGTGGTTATGGGGGTTGTTTGATGGTGTTAGTGGTAAGTTTGCTATTATTACCTAATTTGAAATTTAAAGAAGCATATCATATGAAATGTAACTAATGAATAATATATTTTGTAGATATTTTACTTGGACCGCTTGGAAAGGGAAAAAACAGTTGGTTGGAATGGGAAGCAAAAATTAGCTAGGATTTGCGGTTGGACAAGGAATACAATGGCAAAGGCCATAGAAGAAGATTTTGACCCCATAAGCAACCAATATGGAAAGGCGACGGTGAGTATTCTCTCTCACCAAATGTAAAGCGAACCATTAGATATGAAATATGTAAGATCAATGTTTGAAAGCCAATTTAAACAAGTCAACGTTCTAACAAACTATTATTAACCAACTTTTTGCAGCTAGTGGATCTCACGAAAGTTAGGTACGGTGATAGACCTCATGATGCGGAGGATGGAATATTGTACAACGAAGTGTGTGAAGACTTGGTTACTAATGGAGTGAGTCGTCAGGTATGCTATCCCTGAATAAAGTTGCATAATATAATGTGTTTACGTTATCCTAGAAGGCTTAATGTTATATATATTTATTAATATATAGGGCGGTGTGGAGTATTTACATTATCCTAGAAGGCTTAATGTTATGAACAAAGATGTTGTGGACATGAATAAATCTGGTGAAAGCAGCAGGGCCAGCAGCTATTGGAATGCATATTTGAAAGCACCTAGAAAAGTTCATGAACTCAATAGTGAAGAAGAAGTTGGGAATGTGTCGGAGCAAGTCCCTGCTACCCACCATAACCACAGTTCTGGTTCCACTAATGCTGAAGTGTTAAATCCACTGACAAACGCAGAATTAGGTAAGGAATCTCCACCAAACATGCAGTGTCATAATGACCTTAGTGGTGAAGGGTTTGAACAGACAAAACTTGAAGAATCATACCCTTACAAGAAGCTTAGTGTAATTGAGGAAACTCCAGAGAAAGGCCTCCAAGACCCATTTTTTTGGGTTGATTGTATGGAAAAAGATAGTGGTGAGATGGAGTCCCCAATTATTAAGTCATGTGTTGCTAATGAACATGTTAAGTACGATGACCAAGTATTTGAATATCCGGAAAGTGTCAATAATTTGGAGGGTGATCATACACTTAGAAGCTATCGTAAGCTTGTCCGGGATGTATTGAAGGAACCAACAGAATCAAAAATAATGAAGTACTTATATGATAAGGCTTCCCGACAAGATGATTCAAAAAGGTATGTTTGAAAGAATGTTAGTATTAACAATAACTTTGCATATATTTTATTCAAACTTATGATGTTTGTCTCCAATAATAGGGATGTTGTTGTTCAAATGCCTTGTTACTATCTCGACATCGAAGATTTGATGTCATGTGCAAAGCCAGATTTATGGATGAGGGCTTCGGTATTTTTGAACCTTTACAAATCCTTGACAATGATAATTATGTGATATATATTAATTGGATTGAATGTATATTCAGGTTGTATCTATGTGGGCATATTTCAAGAATGTGGTGTGGTTTAAGAAAAATAAGCAAAGCTTTGTGTTGGATCCATCTTTTGGGGTAAGAATATATCATATGGTACACGTTATACCCTAAATTGTTATTATTAATAGTTTTTTAATTCTCGTTCTTTCAGAATGCAGCGATGAGAGGTAAGCCATTAACAATTATTCCCAGGTTAATGGGAGATAAGTATTACGTCTGCATCAATGAGGAGTTGAGGAAAAATGGAGTTGAGTTTTTGAAGAAGCATGAACATGTAAGTTGTTGGTAAAATTAGTTTATACATGTTGTACTAATTACTTTATGAATAAATGACATATATATGTTTCTTTTGTCTTAGTTATATATTCCATTGTGTGATAACATTCATTGGTGGGCATTACACGTTGATTTTGAAAAGAAAAAGATATGGAGATTGGACTCCCTCTGGGGGAGTACAAAACCCAGGCAAGAACCTTTCTTGTCGAAAGAGAAAGATGTGGTACTATTCTACTCATAAATCCTTAGTGATGAATGAATAATATATTTTATTACATCAATAATATACATGATTTGTTTATAAATTATAGATATGTGCTCTTGAAATCTTGCTGTCAACCTTTATGGGGGAAGAGATATTTGTATCGGAATGGGAGATTGAGGAGGCCGATGTCCCTCAACAAGAGAATGGGTAAGTATAGGTATTAATTGAATATAAATTTATAACTACATATTGCATTATCTCCAATAACATTTGTTTTCAACAGTTCTGATTGTGGAGTGTTCATGTTGATGTTTATTGACAATTGGCCTTGTTCGAAATCACTTCTAACAAAAAAAATGGTTAGTAATGCTTACTTATTAGTAATAAACTACAATTATCTTTTGTTTTATAACCTTATTCAATTTGTTTTGCAGAGCTCTCCTTTACTACTAAAACGTCTAGTGGTATTGGACCTTGTGAATAATGATTTGAACTTGATCAAGGATAAGGTCACAGCTGAAGCTGATCAAATGTGATTTAGATGTTGCGTATTGTAATTGTTTGAACAAGGTGGTCAATATTGTGTGAATCCAAATATGAATTTTATATCTAACTTTTAGGCATTATGAATCTTTTGAAGATGCCATTGGTAGTGATTTCTATCACTATGAAGATGTCAATGGTAGTGATTTCTATCACTACTTAGTAGTGATACAAGCTGCCCAATTTTCGGTTCAAATGGGCATGCATGTGACGAACAAAGATGAAATGTATTATTGAATTTCAAATTTTCTTACTAGATTTAATAGTGAAATAATGTATTTTCATTATAATTGCGTGAATGATATAGATTACTTGAATGATTATTAGTAATGCAACCTATGTTAGCAAATTTAGCTAAGTATCTCATTATTACAGTGTAGGAAAATAAGGCTCTATTTTGTTATCAGAGAAAAACAATTCATATCATACTTTCTTGTCTTTGTGCTGACATGTAATATTTTCATTATTTTTTCCAAGTTCATCATTTTCTCTCTCCTCCCTCCAAATCCTCATAAGCACAAGTATTGGCTCTTACGTGTTATAAAGTGACAAAATTGTCTTCGATTATTATCAAATGGAATTCCATAAATTCGCAAATTTTTTGAACAGGGGAGAATTAATTTCCCATACAAACCAAACCATGAAAATGTGAGAATCATTTCAAAGGATAACAATTTCAACCCATCCAAAACCTACCGTAAGTAGTATTAGTAGTGGACAACTCACAAACTTGGTCACATATTCTTGTATGCAAATCGCATTTGCAATGTTTATTTTATGTGAACATATAATGATCAGCATCTATCACTATGTTGTAGTTGTTTTTCACTACTAGAGTTTAACCAAATATAAGCATGACACACCACTTGTGATTCATAATCATTCAATTTATCGTTTAATAATGGGTTTGGTGTTTGCATTACTAACAAAAGTATGTATCCATACGAGAGAGAGAGAGAGAGAGAGAGAAACGGAATTTGACATTTGATGTCATTGGGTAACATACGTACGGTACAAGTAGCAAGTGACAATTATAACCAATTTCCGTCAAATTCATTTAATTTGAAACGATGAACAATTCTAATTTAAACAGTACAGAATTAAAATACTGAAAGGCTACAGGATTGAAGACAAAAATACATAATAAACATATTTCATGGCGAATTTTAAACCAGCATATCAATGGTTGACGAAATTGGGGATGACATAGTTGATCTTGATCATTGTTGAGAGTTGGAGCTGAGGTTGACTATCTTATTTTCCTCCAAGCGACCCTTCCCTTTTGCATCACCATAAATTGCTTTCGTTGACATCACCGTGGTTGCCACCCATTGGGAGTCTATTTTTTCTCATCAATTCTGGGCTCCACTCAGGCACCTTGTCCAAAATTTTTATCAACTTAACACAAGGTTCCCCGCTCCCTCAAGCCGACTTCAAGTCATTTTTTGTAAATGACCACATCAACCTTTGAAAAAGGACTATACTTTGATTCTCTAACTCTTCTAAAATTTCGCGATTGTGATCGTACAATCGAGAAAGTGCTTTGGGGGTATACGGGCCCGCGCTTGAATGATCTAATTTTAGTATCAAAAATTAGTTAGGTTATGAGTAGTGAATATTATGATGACATAAGGGATAAACTATACATTAATTTAATGTCACAAATTATTTGTCTACTTCATACCAACAAAACAAATTTCCAAATACAAATGTGATAATTTATAACATATGACATGTGTATATACTGAACTACCTTTACAATTTTTATAAATGAAGTATACAAACTCATATGCCTTAAAAATGATATGTACCTTACCATAATTTTTCCTTTTTGAAAATATTTTTTTCCTTTACCTAATTATATTATTTAATTCATATCAACTATTGATTTACACTCGTAATTGAGGAATTAGGGAAATAGCTTCATATACTTGGATAATAAGTATTTTCAAAGTATAAAATATATCAGACAAAAATATAATCCAAATCCCTCATTTTGTCATTAATAATGCGATTACATTAACTTCAACTATATTATAATTAACGACAATATTAAAATTCTACACTAAGATAGATATTGAGTTCACCATAAAACACCATATAAAGGATAATAGAGGAGACAAATTATGAAAAAACACTTTCACATTATAGTTAAATCAAGCTTGAGACCTCTTATCATTCTCAACAAAGTCCATCAAAAGTGATTTACCCTTTCCCTTCCCCTTCCCCCTTGATGTTTTTATAGTCATCTTTGGTATGTTGGGCCCCCACTCTTCGACATCGTCGAGAAGATCAATTAGGCGGAGACATGGATTCCCCAATCCCAATATTTCCTGTAATGTTGACTTCTTTACATACTTCATCATGCTTGTAAAAAACCTCTTTAGTTCGTTCTCCAAATCAATTCGTGAATCCCGATTGTGTTTAAACATTCGTTTTAGAGCTTTTGTGGTGAATGGGCTTGATGTGTGATAATCTACAAAATACAAGTTCATTTAATAAATTTAATTCAAACAACATTAATCACTTAAAGTAAAAGTACATTATAACAATTTGAAGTATACGAATAAAATTTGTCATTATAACATGTTGAAGGTAAAAAAAGAATAATATTAATCATGTTTTCCATATAAAGATAACCTTAACATTACTAAAGTATTATATGAATAGAAGTTGATAATCAAAATGGTTAGAATAGTACCAGAATCTTCTTGGGTGCGATCCTCCCCATACCAACCAACTGAATTTTTTGGAATCCATATTAGTTTGTGAACAATTGTCAAATCGAGAGAAACTGGTATTTAAGGATGTGCAAGAACTCATAGCCTTTGTAGTTGTATTTATACCCTTTACAAGTTAAGGTTACTATTAAGTTCAGAATAACAACTTGAACACTTGGAATCAGAACATTATATTTAAACTTACTTATTATTTTCGAAAATGGTTTTGTTGGATTTTGAAGGAAGTAAATACTTTCATCCAAACACTAAAATGTTTCCAGTTAGAAGTCAAATTTTATATTATACATACAAATATATGGAACTTTGTAGTAAATTTGCCAACTACTCACCTATAATTCCTTATACTCCCTCCGTCCCACTATTAAATTTTCAAACCATTTAAAAATTTGTCCCACACTTACCTTTCAAAACCAATTTAATCTTCATTTACTCCCTAACTTACCTATCCACTATCTACAAAATACAATAAAAACTCTATTTTCTCTGTAATCACTATCTTTGTCTTTTGACTGACATGACAATATAGATATTCAATGTCATGTAAGGTCTCCAAACTCATATCTTTCCTAAGTGTCATAATGGAGTGGTTTGACCTCTTATTTCATATTTCAAAATATTTTTATTGGGATATAAGAAAAGTAAATATTTGTATGCTTTAGTAAATTTAATTCAATTCGTACGTAAATAAGTTAATTTCTCATGTAAATTTTTCGGATTATATAGTAATATTATACATGATTAATGAGTAACGTCAGAATAACTATAATAAGAACGACAATGTCATGTATGGTATAATCGAATGTCAAATCCTTGCCAATTGTTGTAATGGGGTGGTCTCATGTCAGATTTTAGATTTTGTGATTACATTTTTTAGATTTTTCTTGGGATATGGGATATGTAAATATTCATATGAATATTTACAAATTTATCTGATTCATACGTTATTATATTCAAGTATCA
>BSSO01008192.1:0-10340 GCA_030267885.1 Mesembryanthemum crystallinum | reverse complement strand
AACACACCCTCCTTAATTCTTGTATGAATAGTGTAATGTTAAGGAAAGTGAGGGACGGAGGGAGTATTAAAGATGTGATTGACTCATTGATAAACAATTAATTGCAACCCGAGGCCGTGTATTAACAGTTGCCACTTAGATTATGATGCAAATTTTTTTTCCAATCAATATAGATTACTATAATGCACTATTTTTAACCTGGACCATTCTAAACGGGACGACAGTATTTTCATATTGGTAGAACATTATGTACAAATCTTCCACACAATTTTCATTATTTTTTGTCGCAATGGGAGAAGCCAAAAATGGAAAAGCAGAAGCACTAACATGACACTGATATATAGTGGACCTGACCCTAACGCCACAAGGGCGTACATACACCTGTTGTATCACATGAAAGCGTTAGGTGGATTTAGCACATTGTACAAAGGACATAGGCCATGGGAATACGTGTTAGAAGCATAGCGAATCAGAAATTGAGCTTGTTCTAACTGTAGGTCCCTCTCGTCCCCTTGGAATTGTCAAGGGGACAACGATTGAAGGGGATCGTACACATGGAAAATAGTAGTTGAATTATTTCCGGCGAATTATCAGATGAGTATTTTTTATAACCACCTTTTGCCATTTAGATATATAAAAAATTGCCGATGTCAAATGGGTATTTTTAATGAACCAAAAGCGCATATGGGCCCAAAAATTCGTAGCCGGTGACCAAAATTTCATTTTTCCTATTTTTTTGATATTGAAATGCATTTCCTTATTATGTTTCTTTACCTAAAATCATTTTAATCCTCCAAAAAAACCCTTTTACTCTCAATTTTCTTGAGGAGGAGAGGGAGAAAAAAGGGAGTTAATGAGCTTTTTTTTGGGAGAATATAGTGATTTAAAGTAAATAAATCTAATAAGAAACATAAGGAAAATGTATTTCAGTACCAAAAGACATGATAAATAATTTTTTAAATTATTTTTGGACCTATATGCGCTTTTGGTCTATTAAAAATACTCATTTGGCACTGAAGTTTTTTTAAAATACCCAAGTGGCGAAGGGTGGTCATAAAAAATATCCATCTGGTAATTTGGCGAATTATTTCCCATTGTTATTGAGATGGAGGTCCCGATGGAGCAATTATTAAATGGTTCGGCACCAATACTCTCTCTCTCATATAATTATGGAATCAATTCCAAATCACCCACAAAAGATATAATATTAATGGGAAAATATCAGTGAGATACCCTGTTGATGTGGGTGTGGCCAAATTTTACAAATAAAGATTTATTTATTGTTTTTTACTTTTGCACCACCTCCTCCATTTTGACTTTGAAAAAGTTAAGGGTCCGTTTGGTTGGGCAAAAACATTGGATTGGAAATGTATCCAGATTACCCATTCCATTACAAGGTGTTTGGTTGGTTTGGTAAGGCTTGGACTAATGAATTCAGCCCATTTGAAACCCACCTACCCCCAAGGGTTTCAATTTCGCTTTCTGACTTGAATCAAACGTGACGCACGATACAGACGACACAACTCTCTCTCTCCCCCTCTGCTTCCAACATTCTTTCAATCTCTCTCTCTCCTCACTTTCTCTCACTTAATCATCTCACCTGCGACAATGGTGGTGATGTCGCCACCCTCTCTCTCCTCTTCTTCCCCTACCCAAACCCTAACCTTAACTTCCGACTGCTAAAACTATCTTCACAGCCCAACAATCACTGACCCAGTAACAATAGCAAAGGAGATCGAGAAGGATGAGTTGACTATATTCATCCATGACCTAACATGGATGACCCATCCTAGGTTTGTTGATCAATAATTTCATTCACAAATCCAAAATCTTAGGGATCTTTCCTCTTTAATTTTAGTTAGATCTTATTTTTCTCACAATTCTTTCATTTTTTTTCCCGTTTAAGGAGTAAAGAAATCACAGAGGAAGATCTTATTTTTGTCACAATTCTTTCGTTTTTATTTTATTTTATTTTTTTTTTTGGTTCAAGGAGTGAAGAAATGACAGAGTAAGATCTTATTTTTATCACAATTGTTTCATTTTTTTTTTCGTTCAACGAGTGAAACAATCACAGAGGACAAAACGAAGCATTGATTTTTTTCAGTTTTTTTGGTGATTTTTTATAAATTCAAATAATTTATAATTTTTTATGAAATTATTCTGAATTTTAATTTTACTAGTTGTAAAGAAATTATTAGACATACTTTTTAAACCAAACAACTTGAAAGGAAATCAAGTATAAGTGATTTCATTACGAGATTGAGCCAAACAAGTTACAAAAGTAACACTAGCCATTACCATTCCTCTCTTGAATGTGATTCCATTCTGTTTCTTTTCAAACTGTTGAATCAAATGACTTCCAAAAGGGATTAGACGCAGAAGATACAATTTGAAACTTCTACTTTCTAACGTCGTTACAATTTCCTACTCCATCCGTTCATCATTTAATGTGACACTCACTATTCGGACACAAAATTTAAGGAGATAAGGAAATAGCCACATTGCCCCTGTTTTACTAGTGGGTGTAAAGGTGATAGTGATTTGATGAGAGAGAAAAAGTTAAGGATATTTTAATACTTTCAAGGAAAATATTTGCCAAAATTAACAGTGTACCTTTCATTTGTGAACGTACCAAAATAGACTGTGCTAACTTTAATTAATGAACGGATGGAGTATAAGTAAAAAAAAAAAAAAAAAAAAAANAAAAGGAGGAGGTGGACGTGGTGGAGGGGATGGTGGTGAAAGAGTAAAATGCAATTGATAAGTGCTTTTATGTAGAACTTTGGCCAAACAAGCCCTAAGTTCGTCAAACCTAAACAACTTTATTAATTTATTTAATTTTAAGTTAATCCGGTCCAACAGTCTGGTCTGACTTACGATGTGTTCAGTTCGTTAGAAAGTATCTAAATTGAACTAAATAAAGTAAACTGAACAATCTAACCTGAAATGAATTGAATGACCTTAATTGAACTAAACTCAACTGTGTTAATAAGATACAACACGATCTAATCGACGGAAACATCATATATAAGCAAGATCTTACACGTCACATAATATGAATCATAAAGATTATATCTGTTAAACACGTTTTCCTTGGTTGCCTTCCATGAACTCTTGTGGATAGTATAAGGAATTAAAACGTAGTCGTCCCTCTAATGGAAAGTCCATCCGTCAAGGATTGATCACCAACAATCAATTGATAGATCGACTAAGAGAAACTATTTCTCACTAATTGGCTTCTAAGAGAACTTATGGAGAGAGAGGAGGGAAAGGAAAATTTTAGTAGGATATATCTATCTAATTGATGTGTATATTACCCATAGTCTCATAGAGATCTAGGGACTTATGGAAACATTGCATAACTTAGTCCCGTTATATCACACGGCCACTAGGCCATGTGACACAAGGCATGAGCTTACGACCCACACAGCCGTGAGCCCCTTGGCTCCTCACGTCCCTCTCTGTCCCACATGGGCCAAGGGGAAACTCCCTCAGTTCGTTTTCTGACTAGGTTTCCTTTCCTCTTGGTATATATTAACTGGGCTCAACCCATTAATATAATCCATGATAAAAAGCTTGACTTATGTGTGACCCATTAGGTTCATACCCAAATTAGGTTTGGTCGAATTAGCCAACTAGACCAATAGTCAATAACGGTTTCTAGCTAAACATATTGATTACTAATTCGTATGAATTTACTATCTCAAATATATATAAATATATATTTTTCCAATTAATTGCTACTTGACTGACAGGACATTAATCCTTCAAACTGAAAAGTAATGTGTGAGAAAAAAAGTGCATGGCCTGAATTGAACAACCCCAAATGAACTAATTGAACTGAACTGAATTAAAACAGAATTGAACGACTTGAAATGGGATTCCGTGACGTGAAATGCAGACATGCATATTCCGATTTGAAATCAGACCGGACTGATGACCGTAATACGGGTAAACTTGTACTGTGGACCAGATCGGTTGTGGTTTGTTTTGGACCGACTAATCTGATTTACTGATCACATATATCTGGGTAGCCCTAGTGTTGGGAGTAAAATTGAAACATATTCTCTTGAATAAGTATGGCACATATCAAATTTTGTGATATGTGGATAGATGATCCCCATTTCTTGGATCTGGTACAACATTATTGGGGAGGAAATGCTCATACTCTCACACAAATATTTAAGAAGCTCAAGAATCTGAAAGTGGTTTTGAGGAATCTGCATAAGAGCAAATATAGTGATATTTTGAACAGAGTGGAAACTGCAAGAAAGAAGGTCCAACTTAAACAAGAACCTGTACACAATCACCACCATGATAGTGCCCTGCATCAAGAGGAGAAGGATGCTATTAATGAATTCTATCAGATTAATTTGGCTGCAGAAAAACTAATGCAACAGAGAAGCAAATGTGATTGGATTAGATTGGGAGATAATAATTTAGCTTACTTTCATGTTGTTCTCAAGCAAAAGAAGCAGAAAAGTAGAATCTCTGGGATTTTGAATGAAGCAGGTAATTACTCACATGATTATGATGATATTGCTGTACATTTTGTGAATTATTTCACCATGTTCAGGACAAGTTACCCTAGAGAGGCGATTGAGCAGGATGTAAGTAAAATTGGCCCTATTCTCAATGTTAGTCAACAATTTGAGCTAATTGCCCCTTTCACTGATGATGATATCAAGCAAGCCTTCCTCTCTATTCCTAGCATCAAGTCACCTGGACCTGATGGATATAGTGGTGGTTTTATTAAAGCAACTTGGGGGATAATTGGTAAAGATATTTGTGCTGCTGTTCACAATTTTTTTGATATTAGCAATATGACTGCTTGTGTTAATTTTATTGCAATTGCTCTTGTTTCGAAATGTAAGAACCCCTCATTTGCAGCTGAATACAGACCTATAGCATGTTGTAATGTATTATATAAGGGGATCTTTAAGTTGATTTGTAATAGATTGAAGAAGGTTCTGCCCTCTCTTGTGCAAGATAACTAGAGTGCTTTTGTTGCTGGGAAATCAATAGCCCATAACATTCTTATAAGTGAAGATATCATTAAACTATATGGGAGAAAGAATACTTCAGCAAGATGTTTAATGAAAATTGACCTTACGAAAGCTTATGATATTGTTGATTGGAGGTTTGTGGCTGAAATTCTTGTAGCTATGGGCTTTCCTGCAAAATTCTGTGACTGGATTATGTCCTACATATCTACAACTAGATTCACTGTTATTTTGAACAGAGTGGAAACTGCAAGGAAGAAGGTTACTTCAACGGTGGTAGGGAATTTGACACGCCCGCAAGTTGCACGGGTTGTGTCGTCATAGTAAAATATCGTCTTCACAGGGAATTAGGAACATCAACTACCGATTTAGCCTATATTTTACACAAGCTAAGCCGAGACAATTGATTGTGGTTGAGAATGATTAATAAGTAAAACTAAAACCAAAGAAATCAAGTAGAGCTAAAGCAAATACGAATTGGAGGGAATTAGAGTTAGGTTTAAAATTATTGAATGATAAAGAAAAAGGGGGAGAGACTAATTATATCCGTAACAACGGACAGGTGGAAACAAATTTTACCCATGTAGATCATGATCCTAAAGGCTATGTTGATCGATGCCACTCATTTAAAATATCTCTGATTTTTTCTCTCACCCTGAATGAAAAATTGATCATTTAATTGGTGGAGGTGTTCTTGACAACTAGAATGTTTAGATATTAATTATGATTGAGTTTTCACACATTATGTTATTTTCAGTTGGATTTTCATTCGGTGTTTTTCATAGCACTCTTATTTAATATCTATCATATTAGACTTTTTAAATATGATTTCATTCATAGATATTATGGTTATTATTTTTGTTTAGTCTTAATGTTTTATTGAATGTGTTTTTATTTCAATGAAGATTATGGATGCTTTCAATGCTTGATTAGCAATGAATGGTGAAGAGATATGTCTTGCTGACAATGCGACCACACACACCATATTAAAGAATAAGAAATATTTTTCTCATTTGCTAATGAAAGAGGCAAGTATTAGTACTATATCTGGTAGTACAAAATTAATTGAAGGCTCTGGAAAATCTAATATATCTTTGCATGGAGGAAAATTTCAAAGCGATAATGCATTGTACTCTCCCATGTCTCAAAGAAATTTGTTGAGTTTTAAGGATATTCGCCGAAATGGATAACACATTGAGGCTACAAGTGAAGAAGATGTTGAATATATACCTTCACATTACATGCATAGTTGCAGGTAGTAAGTGTGTGTTGGAGAGATTACCCGCATTCTCCTCAGGCTTGTACTACACTAAAATTAATACAATTGAGACACATGTGGTTACAAACCAGAAGTTTACAGACCGTGATAAATTTATTGTTTGGCATGACCGGTTAGGCCATCCCGGGTCATTAATGATGCGAATTGTGGGCATCCATTAATGAACCAAAAGTTTCGTCAATGTAGTGATTTTTCATGTGCTACATGTTATAAAGGAAAATTGATTATTAAGCCATCACCAACCAAAATAGGGTTTGAGTCCCTTACTTTTCTGGAACGCGTTCAAGGTGACATATGTGGACCAGTAAATCCACCATATGGACCATTTAGGTATTTTATGATTTTGATTGATGCATCAACTAGATAGTCACATGTATCATTATTATCAACTTGCAACTTGGCGTTTGCGAGATTACTTGCTCAGCTCTTTAGGCTATGAGCACATTCTCCAAATTACCCTACAAAGGCAATTCGTGTCGACAATGCTGGTGAATTTACATCCCAAACTTTTAATGACTATTGTATGTCTATTGGGATAAGTGTTCAACATCCTGTGGCTCATGTTCATACACAAAATGGACTTGGATAGTCACTTTTTAAATGTCTGCAATTAATTACAATACCCTTGCTTATGAAATCAAAACTCCCAATTTCTGCATGGGGCCATGCCATTTTGCATGCAACAGAATTAATTTGCATCAAGCCAACAAGTTGTCATAGATATCTTCCCCCTTGCAATTGGTTTTTAGTTAGGAACCAAATATTTCCCATCTCAGAACATTTGGATGTGCTGTATATGTTCCAATTGCTCCACCACAACGCACATAAGATGGGACGTTAAATGAGGTTAGGGATATATGTTGGGTATAAATCTCCATCTATAATTGAAAATCTAGAGCCTTCAACAGGAGATTTGTTTACCGCTAGATTTGCTAATTATAGCTTTAATGAATCAATTTTCCCAACACTAGGGGGAGAAAATAATAAGCAGCTGGAACATGAAATAAGTTGGAATGAATTAACATTGTCTTATCTTGATCCTTGTACGAAACTATGTGTAACGGAAGTTCAAAAGATAATTCATTTGTAAAGTTTAGCAAATCGATTGCCAGATGCGTTTATTGACCCAAAGTGAGTGACCAAGTCATATATACCAGCTGTTAATGCTCCTATTAGAATTGATGTCCCAGAAGAACAAAGGCTTGTAGCTAATGAGCCTACGGCAGGCATGAAGCGTGGTAGGCCACTCGATTTTAAAGATAAAAATCCTTGATAAAGAAAAGGAGCAAGGATTGAAAATGGCCAAGTCGAGCAACTATGGACTCGTGAAAAGTGTCCAAAAGAGACAATGGACATGACCGACATAATTTGAAAGTAAATCAGGTAGCTGAAACTCGTGGAAATGAAGAGATCTCAATAAATTATGTCATGTCTGGAATAGTATGGGACTGAGACAAAGTTGATGTTGATGATATTTTTGCATATAATGTAGCACAAGATATTATGGATGATAATGAGGATCATGAACCACGGTCTATTGATAAATGTAAACAAAGAAATGATTGGCCAAAATGGATAGAAGCTATTGAGGCAGAATTAAAATCCCTTGCAAAACAAAAAGTCTTTGGACCTATAGTCCATACACGTAATGGTGTAAAGCCTATTAGATACAAATGGGTCTTTGTGCGGAAACGAAATGAGAAGGGGGAAGTTGTGCGATACAAAGCACTCTTAGTTGCACAAGGATTTTCACATAGACCCGACATTGATTATGAAGAGACATACTCTCCTGTGGTGGATGCAACAACTTTTCGATATCTAATAAGTCTGGCAATACAAGAGGGACTTGATTTACATCTAATGGACGTTGTTATTGCGTATTTGTATGGTGCACTTGATAATGACATTTACATGAAATTCCCCGAAGGATTTACACTGCAAGAAGCATGCAATTCGGGTTCTCGAGAACAATTTTTAATGAAATTGAATATATCTTTTTATAGACTAAAGCAATTTGGGCGCATGTGGTACAATCGCCTTGGTCAATATTTGTAAAGGTTATAAAAATGATGAAGTTTGCCCATGTATTTTTATTAATAGATCTGGATCTGAGTTTGTTATAATTGCAGTATCTGTTGATGATTTGAATATTATTGGAACTCTTGAATAGCTTCCAGAGGCAGTAGAATGCTTAAACAGAGAATTTGAAATGAAAGATCTTGGGAGAACAAATTTTCACTTGGTCTACAAATTGAGTATTTTGAGAGTGGAATCGTTATGCATTAGGCAAATTATATAGAAAAGGTGCTAAAATGTTTTATAATGGACAAAGAACATCCATTAAGCACCCTAATGGTTGTAAAGGTCCCTTTCGTCCACCAATAAATGATGAAGAGATTATTGGCCTCGAAGTGCCATATTTGAGTGCAATAGAGCACTAATGTACCTTGCTATTCATACATGACCTGATATATCATTTTCTGTCAATTTATTAGCAAGATATAATCGTGTCTAAACACGAAGACATAAGAATGAGGTTACACAAATACTTTGTTAGCTTCAAGGCACAAAGGATATGGGCTTATATTTTACTAAACTTTGCAAAACATATTTGTTTGGTTTTGCTAGTGCAGATTATCTATCGGATCCCTACAATGGTTGATCGCAAATAGGGTATGTGTTCACGTGTGCTGGAACTGCCATATTGTGGCGGTCCATGAAGCAAACTCTTGTAGCCACTTCTTCCAATCATGCAGAGATTTTAGCTATCCATGAAGCTAGTCGAGAGTACGTATGGTTATGGTCCATAATCAATCACATTCGTGGAGCATGTGGGTTATCATCAAGAAATGAAATGCCAACCATTGTACATGAAGATGATGCCGCGTGTATCTCTCAACTCAAGGAATGATACATTCAAGGTGATAGAACAAAACACATTTCACCAAAATACTTTTTCACTCATGATCTTTAGAAGAATGGTGAGATAATTGTCTAGCAAGTTCGCTCATGTGAAAATCAAGCAGATTTATTTACCAAGGCACTTTCTACCGCAACATTTAAGAAGTTGGTTCACAACATTGGTTTGCCTCGACTCAAAGATATCAATTGATATATTTTTCAGAGGGAGTTTATGCGCACTGCACGTTTTTTTTTCTTCAGCTATGGTTTTGTCCCAGTGGGTTTTTCTGTCAAGGTTTTTAACGAGGAAGCATCTAAAGCGCATTAAAGAATCACATACTCTTTTTCCTTCACTAAAATTTTTCCCATTGGGTTTTGCCTAGTAAGGTTTTAACGAGGCATATTCTTTAGTATTCTACATCCAAGGGGGAGTATTTTGAAATATTCTATAGTGGATGTACAATATATTTCGGGAATATAATAATTTCTTAAAATATTATAGATATGGCATACTTACTATATTATGTATTTAGGGTTCTTGCTATCCAAGCAAACCCTACCTCCTCTTGTACAATAAATATCCTCATATGAGAATTATAAACCTACATGTATTCCTCCTCTCTAATTCTCTCTCTTTGTTCATTAATATTCACAACAGTTAGATAATAGTAAGAAATATAAAAATTAATTTTCTCGAAACTACATGTGAAGAATAACCCATAAGGAAAAAAGATATTGCATAGGTAGAATCTTTATAGTTTACCAAATTTGACTTTTGACTTTTTAAAAGCGACACTCAAATTGTAACAGAGGGAGTCTAGGTTAAAAGTGTACATTTTCTAAATTACTTTTGCATTTTTAACAATTAATACTTCGTTACATATTTAATTGACTCATTATTTTTTCTTTCCTTTTTTGGTGCTTTTAATTACTTTTATTTTGTGAAATGTTAGATTGGCAATTCAATTCGTATGAGTCAAAACAACAATTAATTAAATAAACCTGATTGAAGAACAGGAATAAAGAATTCGAGCCCAACGAATTTCGCTGTCTCCTTAAGACGAATTTGCTCCCTCTACGATGCCCAAGGATTAAGCAATCGTCTCCCAGGATAGAACGGATTTCGCCCTCGTAAGAAGTGGCACTTCAATCTGACG
>BSSO01008191.1:0-10340 GCA_030267885.1 Mesembryanthemum crystallinum | reverse complement strand
AATAACTACTCAGTACACAATGTTACTAAACTACCAAATTTGTTACGAATATTTAAAAATGACAACTATTCAGTATCGTTTTCAACATCATTTTGTTACCAATAAAAGTAAAAATAAAACAAATACATTACTAACGGAATCGATTCGAAAATTACCATAATCTGTTCATCTTCCGCCAACACGTTGTTGATTTAATTGTCCCTTGTTGTACAGGAAAATATTCACCAGAAAATTAGTTTTATGGATCAACGGATTACGAGTTTTTCCTTCTTCTTTTCTATACCGCACCACCACTGTCGCAATATCACCACCGTCGCCGCCTTCGATTCTTACCTTTAGACTGATTGTGGACAGTTTAATTTGAGACACGTTGGAATTCACGTCTTAGCCTTGTAGGAAATTCGTAAAGAGACTACACAACACCAGATTAATAGAGAAGTTTTTTAATTTTTTGAGTCGCCGGAGTTTCACCGGAGAAGTTTACAATACTCTTGTTAATCTGAGTTTAATAGAGGGAAAAAATTTCATGAATTGTTTTCCCTCTTGTGTCTTACTTTTACCACCTAATAGCCACAAGTTTCCCTGCTAAATGAAAAATTCTTCCTCCCTTCTTTTACTCCTTCTATTTTTTCACTTTGCTTACATGACAGCTTCTAATTAGACATGATATTTGTGTATGGGTATACGACGTGTATGGATACACAACGTGTATGAGAATCACTGTCCTAAAAAATATATCATAGTTTTTGAATAAAGAACATCGAATCAATCATTTTTTTATCAAACGAGTTTGAATGTTGACTATTGTCTACCGATGACAAGTTCCAACACTTGTGAGTTGTAACATAAGTTTCTCCTTTTAAAAAAAGAATGGGATCGGCCATTCAATAAAAAATAAAAATGAATAGGATCTCTCTTTATCGAGAGGCTTGAAAATGGAAAAAAAGTACGTAACTAGCATGTCATTTTAGTACCATCTTCGTTTTAAAATAATGTTTATACTTAGACTATTTGTTTGCGAAAAATATAACGATGACAGAGTTAAAATGTAATTTTTTTTGGATTTATCTTAAATAGTAGTTTTAATTTATTACTCCCTCTGTCCCATATTTTAGGCTTAATAGATAAAAGTATGACGGGAAAATAGTAAATATGTCACATTTACGACGGAGATTTTAGGCTGGTCGTAAAAATTTTGTCGCAAATGAATATATAGAATTATTGTAGTGATACTAATAACCGCGTAAAGTTTTATAGATAGTACTTTGATCATCATCCACCAAATAGCTGGCCGAAACGCAATTACCAGAAAAAGTGCCGTCGCAACGATAGCCCGGGCAACAAGGTGGAGGGCACCGCAAGGGTCACCTGGTGCTGGTGGTACACAAACGCATGTACCGGTGATAATAAGTAGAGTAACTTTGGCAATGAGTTACTACTCTATGTCATTAAGTATGAACAAGGAATCGAACACATTGTAAATGAGCTATTATATGTACTGTGTTAATGGATTATTGATGATTAAAGATGGAAGATGGAAGATTGAATCTTGCATGAAGTTGGAATGCATAATACTCTTATCACTCATATCTCTAAATAACTTAACCAAACCAAGGATATACTCTAAGGGGTCGTTTGGTTCAACGGTTTGAAAAGAAACGGAATGGAATCATATTGGAGAGGGGAATGGTAATGGTTATTGTTACTTTTGTAAATTGTTTGGTTCAATACCGTAATGAAATCACTTATACTTAATTCCCTTTCCCGTTATTTGGTTTTAAAAAGTAAAAAGTATATCTAACAATTTTCTCTACAACTAATAAAATTAAAATTCAGAAGAATAATTTTATAGTAAAACATTATAAATTAAAAAAAGAGAACATCTTGAATTATGTAAATTTATCAAAAAAAATCACCAAAAATAAACAAAATAAAAAAATGGAAAAATCGTTTTTTTACCTCCGTGATACGATTTCATCCCTAGTTGCCGAACAAAAAGAAAAAATATGAACGAATGAACTGTGAGAAAAAAAAATTTGAACGAGATTGAAGAGGAAAAATCGCTAAACTTTCAGATCTATGGACAAAATTGATGATTGACACAAACCCTAAGATGGACTCGTATTTCTCGATCGCCATCATTGCTGGGTTGGTGATTGTTCAGCTCTGGATAGTTTTAGGGGTTGGAAAATAGTTAGGGTTTGGGTTTGGGTTGTGGAAGGAGAGGAGAGAGAGAGTGGCGGCATCGCAACATTGTCGCAGCTGAGGTCAAAAGTGAGAGAAAATGAGGAGAGAGAGAGAGAGAGATGAAAGCAGAGGGAGAAGGAAGCAGAGATCGAAAGAGAAGGAAGCAGAGGGAGAGAGAGAGAAACGCTATGTTGTGCGTAAATTTTGATTCCAATCTGAAAAGGAAATTGAAACCCTTGGGGGTAGGTGGGATTCAAATGGGCTGAATCACATTAGCCCAAGTAATGGTTTTGGAAACCTTACCAACCCAACCAAACATCTTATAGTGGAATGGGCAATCTGATTCCATTTCCAAACCCATGTTTTTGTCCAACCAAACGGACCCTAAGTATAATACGTAAGGAAGTACATTTTAGTTATAGTATTATTATTACTAGAAAACTTTTTCAGTGGTTTTCAACCACTATAATGTATAGTCAACCATTACAAGTTACTCTAATTTTGGTTTAGGTAAATCTAATGTTGTAATTAGATAGTACTGATCGTATGTTATAGCTATTAATTAATCGTGACTAATTAGTTACTTGGTCATGATTTTTGTACTTTATTTTCATCGTTAATTGGTCATGACTAATAATTATCATGGTTGGGACTAATATATGCAAATAAATTCAATTAATTAACGGGTCAAATTTGTCTAATTATTATCAACGGCTGAGATTGTCATGTTACAGTGATTTACCCTATATTATAGTGGTTGACAATCACCAAAAAGGTTTCGTTATTATTATTAGTTGGTTCCACCAAAGATTCTCTTGAGCCTTTCCACCTCTTGAGCATCCACGAGAGTGATCTTACGAACCACTTCAGTAGGTAAGTTGTTTCCGAACAACGAAGGTGAAGTTAATTGGAAGCCAGGGTTCGGGCTATTGAAGCTAGCATAGCCGAGAGCAATAGTGGAGCCAATCATGGGCGGATCTAGAGGGGGCTCTAGGGACTCGTGTACCACCATTATGTGGGAAAAAAATTGACTGATTGGGCAAAATTTGAAGAAAAAAAGAAAAAAATAATATCTCTACTAGATTGGTAAAATATGGGCACCCCCAGTATTTTGTTCCCGGATCCGGTACTCCCAACATTAACTACAAAATGAAGTAGCGACGGTGGGAAGGTGATAATATCACCCTTGTTCAGTGTTTTGTAATACGGGGTATCATCCGAACCAATGAAACCGGCAATGATTGTCCCTTCAATGAGCAAGAAGATTTCCGAGACCCGGTGTGTGTGGACGGGGACAACCCCACCCACACTGAGGTCTAAACGGTCTATGGAGAGGCCGAGGCCGTTGAGAGCCAGGAACGTGTCATCAAGTGCTGTTGTCACAGCGAATTTGAAGAGGTTGTTGCTTGTGTTCGCCTCAACCCCGAGGCCTGAGAATCCAAAGTCGTTAACGGTGAGGTTTGCGGGGTTCTTGCAAGGGTACCCTGCCGGTCCCTTGGGAAGACTGAGGTACGCAACGCAGAAATCCACCACGCTCTTGCTTGTGGCTGAGGAGTGAGAAAGGAGGAGAGAAAATGTGATCATGATGGTTTTGAAAATCATAATTAAGGATGAATTGGATGTGTTTTAGTTACTGAATTAATTACGGATGAACTGGATGTGTGTTGACAAATTTCTAGTAGTGAAATTAGGGATGTTGGATCTTGCAAATTGATGCTATATTTATTTTGCCTAGCTAACTAACTGCCTCTTCGTTGACACTATATATAGGACTGGACGAGTAGCCAAGCAATGAATTTTTCGTTTTAGAATTTTGTTCTATCTCTATGTCAAAACTCAAAGTCAATGGATGGAGGTGTTTCTATTCTTGATAGAGAGTAGTAGTTTTGCATATAAACATAGCATCTTATGTATGTATGTCAAATTATGCAAATTTCCCCCTTGGTTAGTTAACACAAGCTCTCAAGTTTGTAAGTACCAAAATAGAAAAATATTGAGAATCTTTTAAACTATCTTTTTTGGTTTTTTCCCTTCTTTGAAATAAATGCAAAAAGAAACGGAATTAAAATGAAAAGAAGAAATTAAGGGAATATTTTTAGAGATTTGAAATTGACTAAAAATGGAAAGTAGTAGTTATAGAGATTCTAGTGTAAGAAATTACCCTTGACAAAAGAATGAAAAAATTGATGTCAATAATTCAAACTATTTGAATATTTCGAGGATATGCGTTACGTTTGTCCCTTAACTATGACTTAAAATAAAGCAATTACTCCTTTATGAAGTGTTCTCTCTTCTTATGCGACAATTTTTCAAAAGATTTTTTTGTCTCTCCTCACTTGATCTCCCCAATGGGTCTGGTTAAAAACTATTCTTTTGACTATGAACCATCATATATTCATATGTCCTTGGTTTATGTTACTATATGAATAGTCATTTATCCCTGATTAGTGCGTAGAAGATGTTCCACCACCAAATGTGGATGATGGAGTCCCTATTATGGGATAGATCTGGGCTGTATAATCTCATTCTGGCAGATTCATATGATTCAACCAATGATTTTGTTGAGTGTTGATGTTGCAGATATTGAAGGTGAAGTTGATCGATAAATATCCTCCTTCAATTGCTCCTTATCTTTAAGAAACGTTTGATCAGTTTTGAGGATATACGTCCGGAATATTTGCCTCAAAATGTTCGACTTGGTTTGTTTCAGAGGGAGTCAATCCTCGAATCAGTTTTGGGGCGCGCGATAACCTCTTCTTGCTTGAGATCATATTCATTTATCTCTTTGTATTCACTTCTCTCCATTAGATTGGATAATGATTAAGTGAAAGCTTGCTTTCATAACTTTCACATTTGGAGTTATTGGGAACTTTTGACCCCTTCTTAAAAGTTAAACTTTTGCAAAAGCTACTCCATACAAACAAAGCTTTTGAGATCTTTTATTGTCCCAAAAGCCTAAGTTACTCCCAAAAGCTACGTGCCAAACATACACTTAGGCTATGTTTGGTAAAATTAGTTGTAGCTGTAAGTTTTGCTTAAAATTACCAAAATTAAAGTTACTTCGAAATTGACCAATTGATTTGATACGTTGACTAAATTACCAAACAACATTGAAAAAAACAAAAAAAAAAAAAAAAAATGGAGTTCTCATTCCATACCAAATAATCTCAAATTTCATAGTGATAACTAATAACACTTCATTTCATTAACCAAACTCCACCTTGGTTTTTGAGGCACCTGTGGAAAACCGTTTCTTACTTCACCAATGGGAGCAAATGGCGGATCCGTCCACGACAACAGTGGGCTACCATTGTGAGTCCCAGGTGCGGCGGTGGCGGAGGAAGAAAAAACAATGTGCGGGATGGGGGCTGGGCATGGACATGACACATGAGTTTTTCTAAAAGAAATAGTTAAACAAAGGGCAAAAATGATATATTCCAATAGTATTATACTCCATTTGACTAGCTAATTAAAAAGTGGCATTTTTAATAGGAGTTTCGTTTCAAATAGAACGAGTATTTTAGTACATTTATTTTTATATACTCCATCACATACATAAATACATTTAAGTGAAAATAACACAACGATAGGATAAGAACATTGGTACATAGATATATGCATACTTATATTTAGTACGTACTCCATATTATTATAACTAGTATTTACCTAAATTATTAGTTCCACCTAAGATTTTCTTGAGCTTCTTCACCTCTTGAGCATCCACGAGAGTGATCTTGTTAACAATTTCAGTAGGCAAATCATTCCCGAATAACGAATATGAAGTGAACTGGAAACCAGGGTTCGCACTGTTCAAGCTAACGAAGGCAAGAGCTGGAACGGATCCAATATTAATCTGGAAGTGAAGCAGCATCTGTGGGAAGATCATAGCATCATACTTGTGCAACGTCTTGTAATACGGGGTGTCATCTGAACCGATGAAACCGGCAATGATTGTCCCTTCAATGACGACGATGGCTTCCGACACGCGGTGGGTGTGGACGGGGACGACCCCGCCCACAGGAAGGTCAAGCCGCGACAAGGAGAGGCCGAGGCCGTTGAGAGCCGGGAAGGTGACATCACTTGCGTCTGTCGAAGCGTAATTGAAGATATTGTCAATTGTTGTGGCGCCTGGAACGCTGAAGCCAGAGAATACGAAGTCATCAACGGTGAGGTTAGCAGGGTTCTTGCAAGGGTAACCTGCGGGTCCTTTAGGGAGGCTGAGGTCCGCAACGCAGAAATCCACCACGCTCTCGCTCGTGGCTGATGAGATCGAAAGTAGAAAAGAGAAAGTGAAGAGGGTTTTGAGAATCATACTTAAATGATCAATTAGTTTTGTTCTAGCTAGCTAGCAAATAAATTGATTGGGATAATAATCGGGCTAACTAATGCTATAATATTTACTAGCAGCGTCTCTTGGTTCTTCAGTGCAACTTTTTTAAAGAACTTGTGAGTTTGGGACACTATATATATAGCTAATCAAACAATTTTGGTCTAGAATTTTCGTCTACGTAATTACTTGCAAGGGATAGGCATGACCTGGTTAACATAATCGATCTATCACGTATGCTAAAGTTCAATGGTTGGAGAGTATTATGTACCCGAAATAGATATAGTCTGGCTTTCTTGGTGAACAACGTAGTTCGCATGGAGTTTTCCAAGATTATTTACGTATATGCATATGTATGTTAAAGTTTGTTAAATTTTCCATTCTCCTAATAATAAAAATGCGTAAGTTTGTAAACTTTAACCTATATAGACTATATTTGGAAAATTTAGCTTAATAAAATAGCTGCAAGTTACTTTGAAATGGTACTAAATTAGATATGTAGTTATAATTATCAAGTGAAAACTATTGTGAGTTGCTTTCAAAAATAAATTAGCTATTATTTCAAAAACTGTTTAGTACTTGTTGAGAGAAAAAAAAATAACAAATTATAAGTTTTCAAGTTGTAACTTTTATTCAAAAACTGACAGTTGGTGCCAAACATAGCCGTAGTGTTAGAATTGGATAATCTCATCTTTTTCATTATATAGCTTGATCAATTGTCCATAACAAATCCTTCTCTCTCTCTTTCCATCCCTCACCAATCACCACCACTTACCCACCATCTCCACCACCAACCCTACCGCCAACTAGCACCACCATCTCCACTCACGCCCCATCTGTCCACCACCGTGATTGTTGCCGGCCGGCGGCAGGCACCCCTGCGCCCTCTACCTACTCCTTCCTGTTTTCTCTCTCCTAGGCATACCTCCACCATCACCCAATACCGCTGCCTCCACCACCCATTTCCACCTCCCCAAGTTTCAAACTTATTGCAAGCTGATCTTGCACCATGGGATGAAGCATGTAAATGTGGCAATTTAACCTTTAAATCAATGCACTTTTATTAAAAAAAAAAAAATACAGTTTTATTGGAAATGAAATGTTTAATTACTACTATATAACCATACAACATCCACATGAAACTAAAGAATCATCCTAAAATCTAAAATTAGAAATAAATTATCAACATCAAAATCTTTCTTCTAAAGGTTTGTGATTATCAAGCTTAAGAAATACTCCATCCGTTACATTTAAATCTTTATATTTGACTTTTACACACAAAATAAGGAAATTAATTTGGTCCTTGACTTTCATAAACGTCCTTAGGGGAATTAATTTTTTATAATAGGAGGAGAGGGCAAGTAGGTTAATGAGTGGTATTCAAGTAATTTCATTTAAAAAACTTTTTCATTTTAAATAACGTAAAGATTTATGTTAAATATAGTAAAATGAAAATGTAAAGATTTAAATAGTACAGAGGGAGTAAAATACTAAGTCAATAACCCCTATAAAATGGGAGATTGATAATTGTGAGACAAGATATTTAAGTAATAAAACAATGGAAAGGGGAGACTATTACTCCAATGTTCTTTTCTTTGGAAGGAAGAACTTATCTACTTCGAAAATATTAAAATCTCCATCCTTTGAATTTTCACAACAATAAACAATTATTTGATTACTTCTTACATACGTAATGGATTACTCTGCATGTTACCCGGTTTGTGCCAAATCTTTGCAGGTTATTGCATAGTGGAAATTTTCAAGAAAATTCATGGATGGCTCATCGGCAACNTTTTTTTTTTTTTTTTTTTTTGGTAGTATCGGCAACTTCTATACCTCTATATATAGTGTCCCAACTTCTTCAATGGAGAGGAACTGAAACAACAGTACACACTAACAATATACCTTATCAACAAATTAAATCAAAGACACTCGCCAATTGATAATACGTACTTGTATCCTTATTCACCACTATGAGTCCCAAAACCATTTTCAGTTTTTCTTTCCTCCTCCTTTGTCTCTCCTCGGCCACGAGCGAGAGCGTGGTGGATTTCTGCGTTGCGGACCTCAGCCTCTCTAAGGGGCCCACCGGACTTCGTATTCTCCGCCCTCGGTGTTGGTGGCAACACGAGCAACATCTTTAACGTTGGTGTGACTGCAGTAGTCGATACCACGTTCCCGGCCCTCAACGGCCTCGGACTGTCCATGTTTCGGTTAGACTTAGGTGTGGGAGGGGTTGTCCCCATCCACAATAATCACCGCATGTCGGAACTCAACCTCGTCATTGAAGGGACAATTATCGCCGGTTTCATCGGTTCTGATGTGTAGAGAACACGACCCGCAGGGAGTATGGTCCCCCACGTGACAAGTTCACTTGGTTTTAGAAAAGAAGTCGCCAATAAGTTTTATTAAAAACTTATATAATTTAATTGAAAATCAAATTGGCATTTTTCTTTATGAAAAGACGCCTAAGAGAACCTCCCATTACCGAAGGGACAAAACCGAAGGGACAAAACCGAAGGGACATCCGAGGGGACAAAACCGAAGGGACATTTGGAGGTTCCGCTTAGGGTTTTAGAAAACTCCGTTTCCCGATTGTCCATCCAGCCTCTGGTGTGGAGACTCGTGATTTTTAACTGGTCGAAACCAAAGTCAGGATTCGGGGACGAGGTTACGACTTTTGGATGGAGTGCACCCAAGCCGCCCGTTGGAAACGGTATCTACTAGCCATTATTAACAATAACCATGAAAAGGGATCTTATAAAACAAATCAAACAAATCGATTACATGCTTTATTGTCTTAGATGATTATGAACATATAATAATTAATCAAGTTTATTTAAGAACATAGTTTTAAATGAGATGAAATAAAAGAAAGAAAGATTTGTGCTTGGCCCTCGGGTTTACTTTGCAAATGTCGTCGATGCACAAGAATTCGGAACCTTAGAACTTGAACAGATTTGAGGTGGTTTTTTGTGACTAAGGAGGGAGGGTTTTGGGAATGGTACTTGGATGTATTCGGGAGGATTCTGATATGGATTTTTAGAGAATTCTGATCAGGGTTTTTCGAGGATGCTGAAGGTCGTATTTATAGTGAGAATTTTCGGGGAAAAGGGGAGACAAAGGGATGGCCGCGTGGTCTCAAGGCAAGGCCGCGCGGCTTCCTGTATGACAGGGGACAAGGCCGCGCGGCCTCCGCCCCTGTCACAAGGAAGGCCACGCGGTCTTGGCAATGAGGAAAACAAAAGTTCTCCTCAGGTGAAGGCCGACAGGCTTTGAGACAGTCTATGCAGTCTGGGCTATTGTGTTTGGGCTTAATCTGTCGTTTGTCCGATTCTGAATCAACGTGTATCGATTTTAATTTAACTCGTCATCGTACCTAATAAAATTGGGTGCTAACAGAGCCCCCACTTTGACCGAGACTAGTCGAAGATCAAAGTATGAGAATGAAAAGCACACAATTTTGGGTATGCGCGGAGCAAATAGACCTGCGTAGAGCAGGGGCATCTTTTGGACATCCTGCGCGAAAAAGCGAAAAATCACCCAGGTCAGATTTAGGGTGTGACGACCTGCGCGGGGCAGGGGCATTTTTGGTATCCTACGCGGAAAAGCGAAAATCACCCACTTCAGGTTTAGGGTGATGGTCATGCGCGGACCAGCGAAACGAATCCAGGTCTGGTTTAGGATTCGCACACACAGACTGAATAGCTGACATCTTCCAGAATAGGAGAGGTGTGTGCTAGTCCAACACTTGACTCGAGCTGCAATTTTCCAATATCTGACAATCAACTTTGTTCCACTTAGTAGGAGAGAGAGGAAGACCAGG
>BSSO01008190.1:0-10340 GCA_030267885.1 Mesembryanthemum crystallinum | reverse complement strand
AGTGGTTGCAAGGGTGGGTGACAGGGTAAAGATTTGGTGATATGGTGGCTCAAGGAGGGTGGTGGTCGCTCGGGGAGGGTGGTGGTGGACTTAGGGAATTGGATGGATGAATGGGTTCAAGGGTGAAAGTTAGTGAGGCAGGGAAAGGGAAGGGGTAGGGAAGGACATAGACTAGGTGTGGGAAGAGTTTGTCTGGAGGGCAAAGTTGCCATTTTCGTGTAAATTATAGACCCAATAGAAATTCATAGGAGACTTATGATCTAACCAAAATGGCAAATGCATAGGAGATTCTGAGGTAGATGGAGTATGTAAAACAAAAGTTGCGTTTTCTAATTATTTTTCTACTTAACATTTTAAAAACTTTTGAATAAACGTAACCTTGGCTAAATTGACTCCCCAAACTTTAATCATACTGTATTGAATTATATTTTCCAACCTCTTCATTACATGAATTAAATTTTTTGAATACACTTATCAAGGTGAGAGCTTTCTAAATGGAATATCATGGCAATATTTAGTACTCCCTCCGTTCTCAAAACAAAGCTATTCATTTATGGTGCCATGTCTAATCCTTGAAAAGTCATTATATATATCGTGTGTCAACTTACATTTTCTTACCGGTCTACGTCGGACAGCCAAATCCTAATTGTCTCTTTTATACTCCAACTTTTCAATTTTCTAATTGTCTCTTTTATACTCCAACTTTTCAATTTTCTTTTTCTTAGCCTCTATTCTTTTTCTTTTCTCTTTCCTCAACTAACCCAAATTACTCCACAACACATGATTTGTTGTAGAGACCATAAAAAAAGAAAAAGAAAACACACTCATTATTTCTGCTTTTTCTCCGGCAAAAAACTGCTTATTTACCCTCTTATACTTTCCATTGCATGGGGCTTTATCTCACTATCTCTAAAAAGCTAACCGTTTTCTACTGTTATTTTTTTTTTTTTTTTTTTTTGAACTATAATAGAGCCACTAGTTTAGTACTAGTTGACAGATAATGTGATGATACTTTTTTTTTTTTAATTTTGTTATGTTTTTGGTGTTTTGTTTTTCCGTTACACGTGCATTTTCGACATCACCGACCACGTGTGTCTCTGACTGTTACTCTTAAACAATTTGCTGAGTGTGTATTTGTATTATTCATCTGCTGCTGCTAACAGAAACCTTTTGTAGCAGGAGATTAAGGGGGAATAAAAGGAACACGAGGCTTTGCTTCGAAGAAGAATCCTATCCAAGATTTTTAAAATACTTAAGTTGTGAACTAAACATGTATAAGGATAAATAATTCCGGCTCATTCAATTAAAGTTTATGCTTCCTTTTGTCCTGATGAACTTTATGCATTTAGTATGGGTAGCTGCAAAGCCAGTGAAGCACCATCTGATATTATAAATATAGATTTCATTACCAGTTGTTTGACTATCATAGTTAGGGATGGTTATGGCCGTGTTGACTGACCCACACGTACTATGCCAACATATTCAGAGTTTTGAGAGGTATATGACCTACGACCTGGTTAGTGGGTCTCGTACTATATCATCTCTTCTCCAATGGCAACTCAGGCTTACAACCCGTCGTGTCGTGTCTCGTGGCGACATGCCTTGCCTATATATGCTATATAATTTTAAAATTTTTGATTAGTATTTGTCGTGTCGTGCTTTTCCGGCATGGACGGTCGATTTCCTAGAATCACGTGGAACGGGCATGACCCAAAACCTATCACCTTCCTTGTGGCATGTGTCAGATTGGGTTAGGAGTGGGCTCCTGATGTTCGAACTCATACCGTGCCAAGACGTGTTAACCCGTGTGCTAGCACCATCTGTTGCCAACCCTAACAATAATAGTACATCAAAAATTTAAAAGATAACGTATTATGGCCATAAAATACGAATGTTGTTATAGAGTGGGTGCTTTTTTGGTTATTTGTGTTTTGTTTTTTAACTTGTTTGACCAAGTCCAACAACCAAAAATGACTCATCGACTTGATGAATTGACTTTTAGCATACCACAAGCAAATATTTCTAACACTTCTAGGATTAACTTGTGGTTAGTTTGGCTTATTTGTTATTTGTTATAAGTTACTAGTTAATACTGCCAATTTAAGGATTACCTTTTACAATTAAGAGGTCACTTCTGAGATAACTATTGACTGGTTATTTCATATGGTATCAGATCCGTATTGACTGAGAGTTCCTAATATCTGTTCATGGGAAACCCTCCATGATACCCTATAACTATTGATTGGGTATTATGTTGGACTTTAAAGATTATTACTTTGAATCAACATTTTATTTTTTGTTACTTAAAATTTTCTTCATTTCAAGAATTACTATGAAGATTGAGAAGCTAGCCATTTGTTCCAGTCTACTTTTTGGTATATCTTTCCCCTTGTTTGGGTTATGAGATAGATTTTCAATAGTAACAGAGAATCTTTACAGGGAAGGCCCAATCCCACAGTGTCTGACCGGATCAAGAAAATACAATCTTTGGTTACTGACCAAGCTAATTAGAGGTCACTTTGAGTTCACCATTTGCTAAATGCTATCTCAGGTCACAAAAAGACATCATAATCTCTTCTTCTCACATATTACAATCAAACAATCTCTCCAAAACATAACAAATTCTGAATGCTTTGTCTCTCTTTCTGTAACTTTTGATTCAGGCTCACTGTACATACCATTGATAGCCAATCTGAGAATTTCATCTAAGTTTTATCTCCCCTTCAAATACTTGCTGTTTCTTCGGCCCATAAATGACATACTCAGCAAAAGCAGCCTTTAAGCAGCTTCATCGGGGTACTTACTGTTACAATACTTGCTGCACCATTGTAGCTTGTAGGCTTTGTTCATTTCGTCGTTCTCACATTGTGTTGAGTTAATTCAATTCAATTCTACAACTTAGTTTAGTTCAGCGCGATTCGATTAAAATGTAGAACCTGCAACCAACAAATGTGTGTAGTAAAGCTGCAGCCACAATGTTAGTGTTCAATATTTTTCATGCCGAGCTTTAATTAAGCAAAACACAAATAGTATCACATCTAATTTTCCATAAAACATTCAACCAGCTTTCTACTGTATTCCACCCCTTTCATGAGAACATGCCCATATCACATAATTCGCCTTCGGCCAAGCAAAGTTCTTACATATCAAATCTAACTTGAGTATGAACAGCCATGGGAAAATGAAAACCATTTTGTTGCATTACCTGATAGACAAGGATCAAACATATCCACAACCTATCTTCCTGCTGATAAAGAGCCCAAAACACATTCACTAGAGCTGCCATGTTCCAAATTTGCAGACTAATAAAATTCAGGCCACCCAGAACTTCTTGTAAGTCCATTGCAACCACAAAGAAAGGGAGAAACAGGGTCTCCCGTCTTAAACACCTTCTTTTTGCTTCAAAGGGTGAACTTAACCCAATCCCCTTTGAAAAATGATACAGAAGCTGACTGTGGCAACACATTCCATAACACAGAGCATAAACCCTTGAAGGGAACCAATCCCATTTCTCAACCAAAACTTGCTGAAAAATGGCATACTAAACTTTCTAGAGACTTGTAAGCTTCTTGCAAGTCCATGTTTGTCATGCATCTTGGGAAAACCTGACTTTTAGTATAACCTTTAACTAGATCACTCCTCAGTCCTCCGCATAACATTATCTGCAATCTGCCTACCAGATACAAAGTGTGATCAGTTGGCGGGAAAAGACATATTGAGTTGAAATGTGTTGGAGAGAAGAGACCTGGTGAGGGTGGAGAAGCTATTAATGGAGTAACAAGGGAACCTGAAGAGAGACAATTTAGAAGATAACGAACAACAAAATGAAACTTTAATTCTATTTGAGATGGGTAAGGGCAGGGCTAATAAAGCAAAAGCAGGGCTGCTTGGGCTTTGTTTTTTTTTTTTTTCTCCAAAATATTGTAGAAAAGATTAAACAGCCACAACATGTGGGGATTTCCATAATCAAGTCCTCGAGAGATAGAAACCTAGGCTTCTGTGGGGTTCTTTATCAAGCAATGTTGTGTATTAGGCCTGCTAATATTTAGAAGATTTCTTCATGCCACCAGAACCGTTCCATTTCCTGCAAATGCCCGCACTGTGCAGCAAACAAGTCTATCAAGCCATGTCTTGGCTGCAGAAAATACTTAACAAATAAGACTTGGCCCATTTTATCAAAAAGAATTCTGGAGAGAAAATAGAATGAAATAAGGAAGAGCAGAAAGACAGTGGATACAAAAAGACGGTGGCGACTGTGAGGAGGAAGGCTCAATATAAAAGAAAAAGAAGGAAAAGACAAGTGAACACCTCTATTCTGTGAAACTAAGTGTCACCCTATGTCCACTGAATGAAAAAGTCAGCTTAATTAACAAAATGCTAAGCATTTCCACCTCAAACACTGCTGCTTCAGCAAGGGTGTGCCAGTGTAATATAGTGCAAAGTCCAAACCAGATGAGCATAACATGCTAGGTCACTTTCCTTGTTTATTCTCTCCTTCAAGTATTGCATTCTTAAGAAGTTCTCCAAATCCTCCTAGTAACTAACGAAAAGCTTGTTCGAAGATATAATTGTCAAAAGAATAATAACCTACGAGGCAACTGCAGTTCAATGTAGATTAGATGAACAATTATAGCCTGAAGATAGCTTGTTATCCATGCAAAACCTCAATAAAGCTCTTGCTATTATCGGACAGTCAGTAAGATCACATTAGCACAACTTTCATGTAAGATCATAAATATGATCAAACTTCAATTACCTCTGGTTAGGGCAGTATTTCCAGATAAAATTATGGAAACAATAAAGACAAGAATATATAAAGAAGAAGAAACACAAAGGAATATAATTGACAGCGTAATGACAAATGACATGCATTATGCAAGCCTTAAAATCGACACTGACTCTCCGTATTCTTGTTCATTCTCATCAGGTCTACGTCTACCTCACATTCCCACCCTATAATGGCAACTGGCAATCCTCTCACAAATTGGCACAATTCATAGTGTAGAATCTAGTAAAAGCATAACACAGTGAACCTAAAAAACAATTTGGTCAAATCTTTTGGACTATAACCGCATTTCAAGTCAACCTTAACCCGAGTTGAGTAGTCACCCACATACTCATAAAGTTAACTGATTGATAGACACCAAAATTATATCAATCAATGATCCGCATAATAGGGAAAGATAGTATTTATTTCTAAGTACCAGGATAATTATCCCCAAAAGATATGATAATTATCTTTCGAGATATCAATATCTATTATTCCAAAAAAAAAAAAAAAAAAGCTCTAGAAGAGATGAGTTTTGTCAACACTTGTTTTTGTCTCCTATAAAAAGGGGATTCATTTATGAACTATAGGCTCAAACAGAATAAGCTACAGGCCCCATCACCTACCTACAAAAAATTCCTGGGGGCATACTACATCAAGTTTTAAGGTCAAGTTGCATATGATGTTTAAGTCTCTACAACTAAGTTTCAAGGGAGCATTTGTGGATGCTAAAATTATGTCAATTAGTTGATCCCACATAACATGGAAAGATATTATTTATCTCTATACTTGAGGATAATTCTTGCTTTTAAAAAGCGCAAGACGCACTTCTTTTGCGAAAATACATCTAAATCGATGTAATAAACTTTCTCATACAAAACACATTACTATTATATTTAGAAATTCAAAAACAACCACATATACCACACAATACCATACCGCAAGTAGTCTTACAGTTTGCAATTCACTTTCATAAAAAGCATGAGTACAATAGTAATCAACTTGAATTAACTAAATCTAACAAAACATAAAAGTAAAAGAAAGTAAATGCACATGCATGGTCTGTTTAGACTCTCTAACGCTCAGCTAGAAGTCATCCTCCTCGACATCAAATCCGAGCATTATATCATCTACATCGTCATCTTCATACAGTTCGGGATCCTCTTCCTCTTCCTCTTCATCATCTTCATCCATCAACAAAGTCCTACGAGATTGTGGATTTGGAGTGAAAGTATTAGCAACACCCTTTCCTTTATCGACTTTTGATGAACCCAATGATGCTCTTGTGGCATAAGCAGGCTCATTTTCCCTAGAAGCTCTACCAACAACACTCCGTGTTACGTTGTCATCGTCATAGACAAAATCAGCAAGATCTTCACAATCATCTGTTTTCCCGCGCAACCGCTCATCGCTTTCATCTATTTTTTCAAAGATGAGAGGATTAGTGGTGTTGTTCTTTCTTAATTGGGGTCTCAAGGCACGATTACATTTCACAAACAACAAGTCATTCAATCTTTGTTGTGCCAATTGCTTCCTCCTAAAGGTCTGAAGCTGTTAATACAAATAAAATATATAGTTTATTTATCAAACTAATGTGGGCAAGTAAGAAACTAAGAACTGTATAATACTTTCATGTAGCAACTTACTTCGTGGACTATGGCAGAGTCTCTCTCACAACCAGTAGCACTACAAGTGAGGCTAAGAATCCGAATAGCAAATTTTTGCAAGTTGGGAGCGGATGCTCCAAATGCCGCCCACCATTGCGCTATTAACAAGTCAAATTTTTTATAAATCACCAAGTATTTGGAAGGCAATGAATTTGTATAATATACACATAGAAATTATTAGAACTTTTACCTGGAGCCATACCCTTCCTTTGTTTTATGGCCATAGGTATGCCAAAGAGACCTTGAGCTTTTTGGTATAAATCTAATTCTAGCCCAATCTTGTCTTGAGTTTCCACATCCGGAACCAACATTCCAATGCAATCATACAAGCCCTTCATAACTTTTTCACAACATGCATTTTGTGGATTGTTATAATATAACTCTGGATTCAAGAAAAACCCCGCCGCATGCTTGTAATGAATCTCCTGGTTTCCAAATTTAGTGGCAATGGCCTCCTTAGCTCTATCCATAGACTCATATATGTATCCCATGGCCGACTTTTTTATCCCCCTCAATAACGCTAAGAACCTTCATAAGAGGACCTGTCAACTTAAGAGCATAAACAGTGTCACTCCAAAAGAGCTCTTGTAGAAGAAATGATGCTACTTTCTTCCCGATCGGTTCCTTTGACCACTTGCTGGCATGCCACTCTTGAGAAGTGACTAAATTTCTCAAGTTGTTTTTTTGCCTTTGTATTTGTGAAAGAGTTATGAAGGATCTTGCAATAGTGCTTGCAGTCCTATGTAAATTTGTTTGATTTGTGAACTTTCTCATTATGTTTACACCAGGAAGAAGACCATATAAATAGTCATCGATCAACATGGCCTTCCTCAAAGCACTCCGAACCTTTAGAATTTTTGCAATATCCTCTAAAATAAGATCAATGCAACGTGCCGCACATGTAGTCCAATATAAATGTGGCCGCTTAACTTCTAGGTACTTTCCTACAATGATTTTAGAATGAATATGAAAGAGTATTCAAGATTAGCAAATATAAAGTTAATTAGGATTTAAAAGACAAAAAGATTAATATTCTTACCCGCCTCAATGTAGTTGGATGCATTATCTGTTATCACTTGGACCACATTCTCCTCCCCAACTTCCTCCACCATGTCATCGAGTACTTGAAACAATAAATGTGCATCCTTGACAACTTTAGAGACATCCATGGATTTTACAAACATTGAACCTTTAGGGGAGTTCACAAGAACGTTCACAATATCCTTATTGGCAACAGAGTCATGCCTCCCATCAAATAAGATAGAACAACCAGTTTGTGCCCATTCTTTCTTGTACTCCTCCAAATTCAATTGGATGTCATCTAGTTCCTTCTTAAGCAAAGGAACTGCTATTTCATGCATGCTGGGTGGTTTCATTCCGGGACCAAATTGTCCAACTACGTCAATAGCAATTGCAAAGCTCTCATAATTAGCTGCATTAAAAGGGATTCCCGCATCATAAAACCACCTAGCTAGCTCCCTACAAGCATTGTTCCTTAGCTCCTTGCTATATAATTAGTTTCTTGTTTGTTGCCTCCCTTTTTTTTTTACCTTTGATTGCATCATCATGTTTAGGAGTGGAGAACATATCATTCGCATCCTTTTGTCTGGGCTTCTTTAGAAGAGGACATCTACTACTTACCCCACTCGACCTCTTAGAACCCACCATAACCCTATCTTCTTCTTCCTCCTCATTAACATCATCATAATGTGACATATTCGGGAACATGTCACTTGGATCATTATCCCTTTTCTTCTTCAACATATATTCTCTCATTTCTTCCCTAACATGTTCAGGACAATTTGGGCATTTACGCACATTCCTAAATCTCCCAATTAAGTGTTGTCTTAAGCGATATGTTCCTCCACTAATTTTCATGTCACAAAGGCTGCATTCAAGCAGAGTCCCATTCAAAGGGTCTTGAACTCCATATTTTCTAGTCGGGTTTGATGATCCTGTAGAACCCGAAGTAGAATCCATCATAAATCAAAGACAAGCTGAAATCGAAAAAGGCCAGTCATTAATAATCATCACACTCAACAGAACTTTGAAAAGGAGATAAAACAGAGACAGAGCAAAAAAAACACAGGCAGAGGGCTAAAAAATAAAAAGGCAACTCCTCGGATTTGATTTGATTTGATATGTGTGTGTGTGTGTGTTGAGAGAGAGAGAGAGAGAGAGAGAGCATGCATGAAGAAATCAATCTTATTTGATATCCTTTGATTAACTATATAATTATATTTCATTGGGTTAGGCCAACTCAGATCACAAGAGTACACATATATTAGGCATTTGCAACCTAATATGCATAAAAAAAAATCAAAAAGAAATAAATAAATGAAATCCTCTTCTACCTATTCTGGGTAAACTCCCTACTTTGCTAGCTGATTTCTCAGTGTACGCCAAGCATTTTAGCAAGAATCAAGTTTGAAATTCAGTCGTGAGTAGCAATAAGTAACCTCAATTATTCTCATCACACAAATGAACTAACAACTAAGGATAATTTATGCTTAATGCCCTTAGAATTTAACTGTGTAACTTGGGTCCTCATCATTTAAGCTCAATGACACCTCAAAACGGGGGAATGAAGAGTGACCCTCAGGGTCACCAACCCTCTCCCTGTATCTCTCTCTGCTTGTACACCTTCCCATAAAAATAGGAGGCAAATTCTAGAGAGAGATAGAAACAGGGCCGGTGACCCTCAGGGTCACCCAAACTTTTTCCCTCAAAACGTGCTGAAACCACAGAATCACAGTCTGCAGGAGCTTCCCAAAACAATTCCTCAAATTCTGGTTCGAAACTCAATGAAACTTAGGTCATTCTAGCATATGATTAAGATTGAAATCAAGCTCTATGACTTCAACTTTCACTGAACTTTTTACTAGGTCAATTAAATACGCACCTACCAGCTAGCTGCTCAAAGTAATGGTTAGAAACTCAGAATGTTCTGATCAGTTCACAAACATAAAGACATCATCATCATATGCACAAAGAAACTGATTATAGCTAATCTATCTTTCTTTGTGACTTGGTACGCTAAATTTTTTTGTATCTCCACCCGTTTAACTGGTAAAGTGTCATACTCCCTCCGTTCCACTAAAACCTTTACATGGAAAATTTACACGTAGATCAAGGACTTTATGTCTGCCGTAAGACTTTCCCATTTACCCTTGGACTAGTGTTTAATTTACAATGTTTAAAAAGGACGAGAGAGAGGTAGTCCGTTTTGATAGACTTTTCACCCAATATTCCTTTCAAATTTTGGTCATGTAAAGGTTTTAGGGTAATGCCCAAAATAAATGATGTAAAGGTTTTAGGGGAATGCCCAAAATAAATGATGTAAAGGTTTTAGCGGAACGGAGGAAGTAGTAATCATTCTAAAGAAAGAAAAGAATAGAAGGAAATTTGTTTTTTCCAAACAATGCTCTCAGAAAGCTATAGAAGAAAATCTTCACAGAGTAGAAAATAGTGAAGTCAAGTACTTGTAATGGTAATAGAAGTAAAGTAGTAGCCAAACCTTTAGTTTGTTTCAACTAGTAGTAATGTTACTAAAAATAAAATAACTACAATTAGTGCGGCAATTACTGGAAAGAGTACTATTCAAAATATATAGCACAAACAAAGTATGATGTGTTTATGGTGCACACCAATAGGTAAATGGTGCACTCAAGATCACCTAGCTAGGTGTTCCCTATGAATCTGCGTTTAAATCTTATGAATCTGTAGTATATGAAAATTACATATGAATCTCTGGTAATATTTTATGAATCTATGATTTTTTTTGGAAAATTTCACGTGGTACCCCTAAACTTTGGAGAAATGCACAGCGTGTCCAAAAGTTTCAAGAAATAGATATGGTACCCCCGTACTTTGCTTTCTGTCATGAAAGTAACTCTCCATTAAGT
>BSSO01008189.1:0-10341 GCA_030267885.1 Mesembryanthemum crystallinum | reverse complement strand
TGGGTTTATTTCCCTGGTTATGATGCTGATGTGACTTGCTGTGATTTGCGTGTTTATTTTGTATTTGTCATTGCCTGGAAGAAAGTACTATCATGATCCTAATTTCATAATTTCTCATTAATTTTATAAAACACATTTGAATGAATATGATGCCCCCTGCTATTAATGATCACAGTAAAGATTTAATTAAGAAATTCTATTTCTGTTATTGGTCTGCAATCTAGCTTTTAACATATTTCTCCATAGACTCTGAAAGCTGAACGAAAAGTGTGGCTGCTGTCAAACATCGATTCTCAAGAAGATATTGTTTATCCCAATGATCCTCGAGTTCCGATCAAGGTAGACAATGACATCAAAGAGCTTTTTCGGAGCATCGAGCTGCCACGTGATATGCTTGATATCGAGAAGGATCTGCAAAAGAACGGCATGAAGCCTGCTACAAACACAGCCAAGAGGAGGGCTGCAGCGCAGATTCAAGGCGTTTCTTCCAAGTCCAAACCTAAGAAGAAGAAGCATGAGATTAGCAAGAGGACTAAGCTCACAAACGCTCACCTTCCAGAGTTGTTCCAGAACCTTTCATCGCATTGACTTTGGTATAATCCAACCTCTTTGCTGGCTACTGAAGGAAGAAATTGCATGTGGCATCATTTTATGTACATAAATGTGTAAAGTAGTGTTAGATATCGTACCTCTTAAGACATAATATTGATTAATTTCCTTGGCCTTAAAAGTAGGCAGAGGATGGGGGATTGCGTGCTTTGATGGTGGGGAAATCTTTATAAGTAATTGTATCAGTTAGGTTAATGCTTGGTTTCTTGTTGTATTATTTCATAATCTATACTAACTAAGTTGCAACTCTGTTAGTTGGGCCTCATTCATTGTCTCGAATCTGCAACCTATCCATTTAATTGAATGATATTTCCCCTTTTTCTGGCTATTGATGATATTGACCACACATTATTTTGCGTTCTAGTTTATCTTCTTTATCTTTGGCTCTTTGCTACTATTGGTAGTTTGTTACTATGCTTTTTCATTGCTGGTCAGTTTGTTTTTGCATAAGCTGGTTCAGTATGTTCTTTTCGGCGTTGCGCTTCCAGCAGCAACAGTGGGCATTGCTGAGGGTGCTTTTGTGGTGAAATTCACAGCCTTGGGCATGCTAAGTTGTTGAGGTAGAGGAGTTTTGCAACCCATATGACAAAAACACCCGAAGGTAGAAATGTTTTCTTCATCAGAGAAAATTTTCAGTATTTTCGGACAAATCGCCTTAGCATTTCATCAGTGATTGCACACTACAGACTGCAAAGTCCCCACAGTTCTGTGCCCATTCTTTTGGACTTAAAAGAAAGACCACGAGGAGCCAAGTTTTTACTGCCAACAGAACCCAACATGCAACCAACTTCCATCCGAACAACATGCCTAGCATTTAATTCAGATCTCATGCTACACCAGAAACAGAGACGGAGCAAGAAAGAGAGACAGAGTGAGAGAGAGAGAGAGAGAGAGCGCGACTTTTTAGCAATTTAATAAATGACTTTAGGCTAGTAATATATATACCGAGTCTTGAGAGTTGATATATGGATGCATAGTTTTCCCTCCTTGCTGTATCCAACCCAGCAAGCAGAGCAGCAATGGTTTCTCTAGCAATCAAGCTGCCTCTGCTTCCATCAACACCCTCATGTCAATCTTTACGCTTGAAGCCATCAAACTATTTCTCTGTAGCCTCTGTGCTTTCCTCTCGCTCGTTAGGTACATAGCCTTACTCAACTTTGGGATTTTTTTGTATTTTTTATTTTTTCTATATACATAGAAATATACATGCATTTCTTGTTCCAGAACTTTTTAAATTACTTAATGAGACTGCTCATCTTTACCTAAGCTACTCACATTTTACCCTGAACCTTTAATACCGGCGTGAGTACAATGTGATAGTTGGACCACTATATGCCAAACACAAATGGAGCAAGTAGCCAGTTCTGACCTATGGATGAAACACTTGTAGCTGATCCTTGTGCTTGAGTGACGAAAGATCAGACTTGAATATGATTTTCATCCTCTGTAGATTCTTTTTCTTGGGTTTAGCCGTTTAGGCATGGGAGCTTTGCTAATTGTTTTTGTTTTCTTTCTAACTATGCTCGTGCTTCACACAGTTGATGAATCTCCCAAGTTTGTAGAAGCTTCTAAAAGTGGAAACCTAATCCCGCTGCACCAATGCATATTCTCTGATCACTTGACCCCAGTGCTTGCTTATCGCTGTCTTGTGAATCAGAATGATCAAGAATCCCCCAGCTTTCTTCTCGAGTCTGTAGAGCCTGGGTTACATACCTCAAGCATTGTAAGAACTAAATAACCAAGACTTTAAATGTCATTTCTGTAATGGCCAATCAACCATGTTTAATTTGAAAGTTAGTACAACTCTGATTGAGGAAATGGTTATCAATCATGCGCAGGGAAGGTATAGTATTGTTGGGGCTAATCCAGCTATGGAAATCATTGCAAAGGAAAATTTGGTTACGGTGATGGATCATCACGAAGGGTGGAGGACAGAGGAATTCTTGGAGGATCCACTGGTGGTCCCTTGGAGAATAACAGAGAAATGGGTTCCTCAATGTCTTGATGAGCTTCCTCAAGTGTTTTGTGGTAAGACAATTTGGAATATACTTGAGTATGAATCTTAGGGCCTGTTAACCTCATCTTATAACCTCATCTTATTCATGTAGTTTTCAGTTGAGTTTAGTATAGTTCAGTTATGCAACTTACTTTTTCTCTCATATATTATAATTCAGTTTCCATTCAGTTCATTAAAAGTAGTATCTTCTTAGCTCCAAATCTGTGTAGTTTATGGTTAATATGATACATGATAGAGAGCATGAGATTTGGTGCACCAGTAAGGTTTGCCACAATCGTGATATGGATGTCACGTGATTGCTTCTCCAGAATGTTAACCAATTGATAGTAATGCTAGTCTATTGAATGACTGTGATCAGGTGGATGGATGGGATATTTTTCTTATGAAACAGTGCACCGTTCAGAGAAGAGGCTCGCTTTTACAAACACCCCAGTGGATGATAGAAACCTCCCCGATGTACATCTAGGTCTGTATGATGATGTGCTCGTGTTTGATCATATCGAAAAGGTATTTTTCCGTATGATTTCTAGCATTCTCTCTAGTTACTGAATGTTACTTTGCTGGCTTGCCCCATATAGTTTTCATATATTTGGCAATTTCTTTTTTGCTATAATCATAATCAGTGGCCACATTTTGTCAGTTCAGAAAGTACATGTAATTCATTGGGTTCAATTGGATCAATTTCCATCAAAAGAGGCAGCATTACAGAATGGAGCATACCGTTTGGAGTCCTTGTTATCTCGGGTTCACGACATAGTCAAGTAAGTACTAACTGTTACAAAATCTTTTGGGCTACTGTTGGTGAATATCCATGTCACTTTCTCTGTTTCTCTCCTAAAAGAACAAAAAAAAAATCCTTGTCACTTACTTTCTTGTTGTCTTTATCCAGCCCAAGGCTGTCTCAGGGTTCAATTAAACTTGATAATCGGAATATGAGTCCTAAATTAGAGGTTTCAAGTAAAACTGAAGCATACAAAAAGGCTGTAACAAGAGCCAAGGAACATATGTTGGCTGGTGATATGCATCAGGTCGTATTAAGTCAGCGGTTTGAGAGAAGAACATTTGTGAATCCATTTGAGGTGTATAGAGCATTGAGTATCGTGAATCCAAGTCCTTTCATGGCTTATATACAAGTAAGCTTCCACCTTTCGAGTTTTGTAGTCAGAAGTATACTCCTCATCTAATTCCATCTTCACGATCTTTCAGGTTAGAGGGTCTGTCCTTGTTGCCTCAAGCCCTAAAGTACTCACTTATGTTGAGGAGGTAATTAGTTCATATAACAACTCTGCCTTTTCCTTCAGTGCCCATTTCTATAATAAATTTTCTCCGTAACCATAAATTTTCTTTCTGCAGAGAAAAAGTACGAGTCAACCACTTACTGGGACTGACAGAAGAAAGATACACGATAAGGATGCAGGGAAGGTTTGTGTTTCTCTGGTCTCCTCTCCCTTATTTTTCCAATCTTCCTAACACTTTTTAGTTGTTCATCTTAATGTATTATGACTTAAGATGATGTACTAGAAATTCAACAAAATAAACCTACTTTATGTTGCTGTCTTCGGAGCAAGTATATCTGTTAGTAACATTATGCCAAAGATTCCTTCGCATGGATAGAAGAGCAAAGCTTGAAACTTCCTGATTTTTGAGATTGTAGTCTTCATAGAAGTGCATTAGTTATAGGTTGAAATGCCAAACCCCTAAACTCTCAATGTTGCATCGTGTGACAATATTACCTTTATGTAGGTTAAATGCGTGTCAAGTTGCTGGGATGCTCTCCGAACTACATTGCCTCTGGGGACATTTACTGGAGAACCAAAGGTTAGCTCATTAATTTGATACATATGATATGACTCTTTAAATTGGATCCGAAAAAAGAAAAATCTGAGATCTTAATATTTTATCCTCAGGAAGTGTTGAATGCTTAACAAAGTTGCATTTTTGATTTATAACCATTCTGTCATACTACAGTACAATGCGATGCAACTGATAGATGAGCTCGAACTGAATAGGCGGGGACCATATGGTGGGGGATTCGGCTGCATTTCATTTTCCGGGGACATGGACCTCGCTCTTGCTTCCAAGACCATAGTGTTCCCTACTGGAAAGAGTCATGACACATTGTATTCTTACAGAAATCTCAGCAAGAGACGAGAATGGGTTGCACATCTCCAAGGCGGGGCTACTATAGTGAAAGACAGCAACCCTGGAGAAGCCAACAGAGAGTGTGAAACTGAAGCTGCTGTGCTTGCTCAGGCCATCGATCTCGCAGAGTCCTCATTTCTTGATATGGATTAGAGTTCCCTCACAGGTTTCTCTGATAGTTGGTATAAGTTCCCTTGAGTGTACTTAGATTTTGGCTAGTTGTGAAGTTTATGATGAAGGGATCACACAAAGGTTTTTCTCCATTAGTTTCAACAATGGAGAAGAATAATTTATTGATGACAATTACCAGTAGGTGATGAGCAGCTGGGAAATTATGTTATACAGATATATAGCTTGTGTAGATTTTGCTAAGAATGTTGAGCAGTTATTTTGGTGTTGGAACTGTGTGTGCTTATGTTCTTGCTACTGCAAAGATAAATCATTACTTTAAGATTAGTTGTGAGGACTGTCATTGTTCTTGCTTATGTTTCCCCTTCTTCTGGGTTTAACCCCTCCTTGACTATCTTGTCTGAAAAACTGGTATAGGCAAACTCTTGCATGAATAAGTGGGAGTCACTCATTTAAAATGAAGAAATTTCCCCTTTAAAATTGAGAGTTACTATAAAGCTTAAAACTTGCTTGTCCTAACCTTCATCTTCTATATGCAATTTTTTTTTTAAATATCTTTATAATGTATATGTTCCTCTTCTATTGGTCTTGGCAAAGATGATGTGGTAAAGTAGTCATTTGTGCCATACTTGTACAATGTCTCATGATAAGATGAACCAATTTAAGAGGTGACGATGCGAGTGTTATGGATAATTTTGTTACTAGCCGTAACTGTTAAAAATATAGGGTAATTTTTTCATGGCCACCGCTAAATGGTGGCCGTGGAAACATTATTGGTTTGGTTGCAACCAAATACAGTCTGGTTCCAACCAAAGTCAAAAAAATGATAATGATCACTTTGGTTGGACCCAAAGTATTTTTAGTTTCAACCAAACTTATAATAGATAAGATAAAATGAACGCATAAGATTAGTTCACTTAAATCTAACGGTGTATATTAAAAGTTTCAGTGACCACCACTAAGCGGTGGCCATTGTAAAATTTTCCAAAAATATAGGGATAACTTGAGAGTATTAAAGATTGAAAAGATTGAAAAGACTTGAAAATGCTTATATGCAAATTCATGTATACATACTGACTAGGAAAGTCTACATTTACACCAACAGTTGAGAGACTTGAGACTTCAGAGTCTATCTATGCTGATTTCATCTCTATTTTTCTGTTTTCCTGAGATTCGAACGGGGAAAAGATGGATCATGACTTTCCCACCTCTATAAATATGGGCATATGCATTTACAGTAAGTATAGGCTATAGTAATGTTGACTGTTAAAGTGTTAAAAGGGGCCTGAAATTGGCACTCCAAATAGTATGTGATAAAATCAATCAAAAATTGGTGTGATTTCACACAGAAAGTGGGGTTGATTTTATCAGCTCCAATGTATGATTGTCCTGGTGTGATCTTTAACAGCAACAACGACGACCCGGTAGTTAATCATGCCGAGGGCAGGTTTTCGGGAGGTCTACATGTACACAACCTTACTCTAACACGCATAGAGTTGGCTAAAATGGACCCAGTGATCTTTATCCTGTTGGCTAAAATGGACAAAACTCAAGACTTGTCGTCTCTCAATGATCTTTCTATTTTTCTTGTTGGTTTATTACACCTTACTTCTCAGCTATCTTTCTCTCTCTAAGGTTCCGGTATCATTGTTCTGCAAAATTGCATAGATTAGAGGCAAAATTAAGGAATTTCAACTCGTTTTTCTTCGGATTACTGTACCCATGTCTACCACCAAAGTCTACATCGTGTCAGTTTCTCTATCCTCCTCCCTCTTCCCAAAAAAAAAAAGAAAAAAAAAAGAAAAAAAACGGATGCAAATGGGCATATAAGCTTGAATTCTTTTAATTTTTGATTTCAATTATGAACTTTTTATCTTTATTTGATTTTGGGTTTCTCCAGGTTTTACTCTTTATTTGGGCATGTAGAAACTATGGCTCGAGAAGTGCACAGAGGAGCTAGTTCTGTTCAAGGGGTTGAAGCAACTATGTGGCAGGTTTTAGGTTTTTTCTTTTTTATTTTGGCAGTTATCTGTTTTGATTATTTTCTCTCTCCAGTTGATGATCAATATGACATGCAAAATCACAACTTTCTTTTTGATGTAAGGGTGAAAATTACATTCAGATTAGCCAAATATGAATCTTTTTTGAGAATATTTACTTGGATGCTTCCTTAACAATTTCGCTCATTCATCTGGAGAAAACAATTAGTGAAAGTTTAATTATTGTTAAGATACAAGTACTTTAAGTTAAAATATAACCTGGGTTGCTTGGTTTTTACTGTTTGGGTTGTTGTTGTTGTTGTTGTTGTTGTTACAGAGGAAAATTAAGAAAGTTTGCTACTTAAGCAGCTTATGTAATTAGAATTCTATAATTTTGTAATTGTTGATTGTGTAGATACCAGAAACACTCTCCGAAAAGGTATTGGAAAAAATGAAGGCACCTCCAAAGCCAAGTGATATAGCAGAAATTCAGCCAGAACAGTTGGTGGATGCAGATGGGTTTCTTTTCGGGTTTCCCTCTCGTTTTGGAATGATGCCAGCTCAATTTCTGGCCTTCTTTGGTGCCACAGATCACATGTGTACGTTTCAGTCTCTTGCTGGTAAACCTGCTGGGATCTTTTGGAGTACTGGCTTCTATGGTGGAGGCCAGGAGAACTCGGCGTAAGTATCCATATAACTAATTTAGTTTGAAGTAGACTGCATAAATTGAGGTCTTTGATGTTCTCTTGTTTTATGCTTGTGTCGCTTATCGTTGGGGTCTTTAAGCAAAATCTAATTTTCCTACTATAGTGCATTGAGATTGTCGGCTAGTACATGCTTACGGTGATCAAGAAGCAAATGAAGTTCTTGCCCTCTTGGTTGAATTGTGCATTGTATTCCTGAGCATTGCGATTGGCAATGCATTTATAATTGTTAAGCAGTAGAGTACCCTTCTTTTACCAACAAAGGCTGGATCCTTGTGAGAGTCAATAGAGTAATGATATAGTGAATGTCTGAATGATAATGAAAGTACCCCTCTTTTTTGGATTGTCCTCTGTGCTTGGGTTTGATACAGTTCAATGAGATTCCAATTTTCTATTTCTCTCAAATTCTTCTTTGGTTTTGGTGTGAATCGTGACATTGGAGTAAAGGATTTGGTATTATTTAGATTGATAAATTTATTCTGATGATTTGAATTGAAGATGTTTCATTATGCAATGTAAACCTTTCTAGTGAAGGGGCAATGTAAACCTTTCAAATGAAGGGATAGGGGTTGAGAGGTGGGAGGAGAAGGATGTTGTTTCCTAACCATATTATTGGTGATTTAAGGTGTGTGCCTTGATCAAACTTTTGTAGTATTTAGCTTATAGTGGGTGCTCATGTTCGGTGCATTCAGCGTGTTGTACTTCCTTATCCAGCCGAATCAGAATTTTCAGCTCGGTTCTGTCGCTTCTCAACCAATGTGAATCACAGTAACAGTATTGCTTGGCTTCTCTTTCTTACTGAAATGCTGATTCTTTGTGACCTAACTCCCTAACTTGCATAAAGGTCCTACAATGAGGAGTTCTGCTTTTCTCCCTGTTGAACCTATCAGCCTTTCAAGAAGCCTTAGCGCCTCTGTTAATTTGCTGAAGCTGTCCGCTTATAATGCCAGATTACATTGTGTGCCATGTGAANAAGTTTCAATTACCTTTAAGCTGACGCATACCAACCTTGAAAGAATTGTTAGCTGAACGTGCCACTGAATGGAGTTACATTCTGTATCATCTGTGAGCTATAGTACTCTGCTTCATCATTCAAATTTGAGGTACATGTGTTCAACCTAGTCTCCCATATTTGAATTGGCAATCAAAACACTTGATGAAACTGTGTGACTTGCCTGTTTTCAAGCATAAGTTACAGGGATTGTTCTGTGAGCTAGAGAGACAATGTTTTTGCCCCTCATGTGGTTGGTGTCTGAGTTTGCTAGGGACGAACCAATTGCATCAAATTTAGTTGAGAGGAATAAATGACATACTGCTGACGAGCGACATTTTCTGCTGATTTATGGCTTTATGTCATGATAGCTGGCTACATTACTGACAATATTGATAGCTGGCTTCATCTCTAACAATAATAATGATGATAATTTCAGGGAGGATTGAACTAAAGCAAGCATTAGTTATGTTTTTGACATGGTTTTGTGAGAGAAGAGCTAAGTTAAGCTGAGAACATGAAGCTTCTTCTAGACAATCTTCATTTTTGTTGCTTGTTTCAACAGATTCACAGCCATAACTCAGCTGTCGCACCATGGTATGATATATGTTCCTGTAGGATATACCTTTGGGGACGGCATGTTTGAAATGAACGAGGTGAAGGGTGGATCTTCTTATGGGGCGGGAACTTTTGCAGGCGATGGTTCTCGTCAACCTTCTGATCTGGAGCTTCAGTTAGCATTCTACCAGGGTAAGTATCTTGCCGAAATTGCAAAGAAACTCAAGAGTTAGGCTCTTTTGGGTGACAATGACATGCTTAATGTACCTATTTAACATGAAGAAGTACACCATGATGTATATTTCAAAAAAATGAATCTCAACTGATGATTTGAATAAAGATCAGTCATATTTGTAAGTTGTTGAGCACTCTTCCATCAATTGAACAAAGAGAAATCATGGTTGTGCTCTACTTTTACTTCAAATATATTATGATGACGACGACGACGATATACTTCATTTAAGAGGTCAAGCAGAAGAACTTTTCCCTTGTTCCTTTTGGTGACATTGAAGGGTTCAGGAGATATACAACTGTTGATGAATAAGTCACAGGACATGGTTTCATTGATCAATTGAATTTTCTCAAGACATTAATGTTGATAGTTATCCTGCTATACTCAAGGTAGATATATCATATATGTACCCAAGTGTAATTTACCTCTTTAAGTAATCCCTTGTGTTTAGCATCATATATAATGTGTGAACTTTCCATCATTTTTCCTCCATTTGAGATGTAGGACACTTAAACTCAGTAATTCTAGCAATGGTATCTTATGTAAGCTGAAGTTAAGTAAATCATTAATCATTTAGAATGAAGAATTGGGGGTTTACAAGTAATTACAAGAGTCGTGCTCAAATATGATTTTAGTATGCTGTCTTGTAGTTGAAGTTCTTAGTATATTTTGGTTTGTTTATCCTTTGTAGTACATGCCATATAAAGAGATTTACGCCAAAATTAAAAATGAAATTCCCACCATTATGTTAAATAAAGAAATACTCCCTCCGTCCCGAAATTAGCTTTCAAAAACTAGGAGAGAACAAGATTTTAGGTGAGTGTTTTTAGACAAATTTATCCTTGTGGTAATAGAAGGAATAAAAAATAAAAGGGGAATTTTAAGTGAGAGATTAAAGTAATTGAGAGATATTATTGTGAGAGAATAAAATAATAGAAAGAGTGAGAGTGAGAGTGATTGGAGAGAGAGTGTGTTGATTG
>BSSO01008188.1:0-10342 GCA_030267885.1 Mesembryanthemum crystallinum | reverse complement strand
TTGAATATATTCAACATGCCCATGTGGAATAAGTATTAGCAACCCCATCTTTATCAAGCCATAGTCTCTAACTCTTTTTCTCAAAGTAGATGGTTCTCTGTTTTGTGCAGTTGCTTGGAGAATTCATCTGTAGCTTTTAGGAATAAAAAACACACTATACATTTCAGATTTCAACATCATATGTACATCCTACTTGAATCCAGATAGCTACTCATTCAAGATGGAATTCTCAATTGAAAGGATACTGATAACATCGTAAAACATAGGCCCATCTAGGTAGATCCCCCCCCCCCCCCCCCGCGGATGGGGATAAATTTGAAAATATTACATGGTTGCTCTACTTCAGCGATTAAGACAGTATCAGTCTCCTATGGACTTTCACCAACTGCTCCTCCTAAAGCAAAGAAGCACAAACTAAACTACCACTTAGTCTACTCAAACTGAAGTCACCACCATCCAACAGAAGATATACACCCAATCACAGGAGATCATAGGATTCACCCAATGACTAGCCAATTCAGGTGTGTATATTCTAGTAAGAAAATCCAATCCTTTAGACTATTTTAGTGACTTTAACAAGAAACTACAACTCAGCCCAAAATATTAACAAGCTTGATCATATTTACCAATCACTCATGGTGCCATTGTATATCCAACTCCTAGTGAAATAAATAAAAGGAAAAGCATACGCAGAAGCAAAAACATATTCAGCCTAATTACATCAGAATGCTGTAATTTCATACTACCACACAAACAATGGCAGATACAGGGGTTTCAAATGGGAGCAACCGATCCCACTTGGATATATTTTTTTTCCTTTTTTATATGGGTTAATATTTGGGAAAAAAAAAAGAAAAAGAAAATAATAGTATATATATTAGTAATAAAATATCTAAAGATTTATGAAATGAAACCCCCTTGAAGCTATTTTTGGACAATGCACACAAACAACAATACCACGGAATATTCGTTCAGAAACTCTCTTCGTTGCCATTTTGAGATTATAATTTTAATGGTCCCGAAATTCACTGGGGCAATCATTCAAATATCAAGCAGCCTCCCTTCCCGTCTCATGAATCAAGGAAGCACCCAAAAATAAAAATATCTTCTTTGTTTTTACTGATTCATGAAATAACCGATTTCTTCAGAAACTTGCACAATTGCTCCCAAATTCGCCCATTCTACATTGTACCCGGACCATTTGTTCATTCAAGTAACTCAAGCATAAATCTATGTCATCACATTCTACACTCGGAACCAATATTCAGACGAATCTGCAGTCCAATTCTGATTAATGTAATCAGTAACAACCAAACCAAATCCCGAATTTGTTACAGGACAAGTATGAATATAATAAATCATCCACTAAGCCCTGTCCTAACTCCCAATCATATCAAAGTGAAAGTGAAAATCAACGAGAGCAAAATTTTCACTCAGTCGAGTAAAAATAGAGCAATCACTGGAGCAAGCAATTAAACACATTTTCAACCAAAACAACACAGAACATCGTCAATTCTAATTCAAACCACAAAAATCCGAACCAAAAGCAATGAAACAGGGAAGCAAATACATTAAGTCAATCACAAGTCAATCAAGAGAGAGAGAAAGAGTACGAGAAAAGGAGGTCTTCTTGTTGAGCAAGAGAGAGAGACTAGAGTTCCGGCGATGATCGCCATTGAAGCTGGATCCAGAAGAAGGTTTGTTAACGGAAGGAACAGCAGGGAGCCGAATTCCAGGCAGCGTATACGCCATTTTCGACCGCTGTTTTCTCTCTCTATATCTAGGGTTTAGCGCAATCAATATCGAGGAGAGAGAATGAGAGAATGAGAGTGAGTGAAGGGGTTTTAAGTGTAGTAGCAGCAGTAGCAATAGAAGAGAGTGGAGGAGAGAGAAAACTGCAGAAGGAAAGAGAGAGAGTGGAAATGGAAGGGGATATTGATATTGAAGAGAGGCGCTAACTGCCAAGACAGGTTAATAAGAGAAGAAGAGTGAAAGATTTGTTGAGTCGTGTGCAACGGAGATTGCATGGAGATTGGTGGCTTGGGTCCCACTTCCCTTCTCTCCCATCGTCAATTCTTTTCTTCTACTACTTTTTTTTTTTTTTTTTTTCTACTACTAGTACTTCGTAAAATTTCATGTATTTGGAAAAAAAAAAAAAAAACCCACGACAACATGTTTCCATATTTTTAATTTTTTCAATGGAGCCATAGAGACCGGTATAAGAAATTTAAATAGAACAAGTAATGAGGGGAATTCGAACCTATAAATTAATATACTCAGAACTTGTCAAAATCTCATTAACATGATGTGAGATCTAATTTATCTAGAGTTTTAATCCTGACAACTTCCACATAATGTGAGGAAATTATTCAAGTTGTAATTGAAATATATGTAAAAATCAATTCACCCAATCTCATAGTTAGGCTTAAAAATATATGTGTAGGACAATCTTAGCTAATGAAGAATATCTTGATTTCTACTTAATTAACCTGTTTAACTACACTTGTAGACACCAAAAATATGCTCAACCAATAATAAACTTCGTCCTAGTTTAAAAAAAAAAAAAAAAAAAAACATTTGTACTTTGATAAAACTAGTAACGATAATATGACAAATCGAATGTCATACTAAACTTGTTGTAAACAGGTCTTTTACAAGGTTTTTCTTTTCTTTTGTTTTGTTATAAGAGATATAGGAGATCGATAAAAATTGAGTCATGTACTTCAAGATCGATAGTTGTCACTTAATTATCGACACATATTTCTTTTTCGTGTTTTTTAAAAGTATGAGTAAATCTTGTGTGAACTTGATCCAATGTATAGACCAGCTATTAAAAGGTGATTTTGACACTTTTGATGATCGACTGTCATTTTTTAGTGGAGTAGCTATTTCACATTAGAAAAAGAGGCTCTCACTTGACTTATCGTATAGACCAAACTCATACAAGACTTAACTCATCAGTACAAGTTTTTGTATTTTCCTTTTCAAAGATTTTAAGATATTTTCTCATCCTAGTTCAGTGAAGATGATTCAAGTGGGCCCCAACATGCGTCAATGGTCACGAGTGAAAGACATTGGGGCCATCAACTTGTGTCGTGGGCCACTGCTGTTGCTGATAACTTGCTAAGGTTAGTAAATTTGCTACATTTTCTTCTCTTTCTGATATCATCCCTTTCCTTATAAAGGCTCCTTTGTTTCCAACTCTTTTCTATAAACCGCTGTGATTTTTTTTCCTTTTTGCTGTTTTTGCATTTGTTTCATTTCTTTTCTCTCTTTTGAGTTGGAAGAGCTATTGGTAGATCTTCAATTTGGAGTAGTGCCATATAATGGCATCATCTAGTATCGCTAAGATTGAAGTGTTATGTGTTTCTAGTTTTGGTAAATACTCCATCCATATTCTATTTACCTTTTATAAACGTCAAATATTTTTATTTCTTATTTAGCTTTTAAAATTCAAAAATTATCAACATTTTCCTATAATACCCCCAATTAACTCACCAATATAACAAAAAATAGGAATTATTCTCTCTCCAATCACTTTACTTTTCAGATCTTTTAACCCCTCTCAATCAATATCTCTCTCTATTAATTTATTTTCTCACACTAATATCTATCTCTAATATTTTAATCTTTAACAAATGGGTTCTCCTATAAGGGCAAAATAGACCAAAAAGCATCTCCTTAATATTTGTATCATATCAACTTCTGAAAGCTAAATAGGGGACGGAGGGAGTATGAAATAATCTATTTTGGGCAAGAGTTAATAGATGAATGTAAAATTTTGCAACAATTTGGTCCATATAATGAATTAAGTAGAAGTCACCCTTTTATGGTGTAAAAGTCACCCCGAAAACCACGCATTAAAGTGACAATCATCTATCTAATCATCTCTTAAGGATTGGTTCATACTATGTAACAAGTCCATATAAAACCTGCTCAAAAATAAATGTTGATATCAATATTCAGAGAATAATCTTGCAACTCATTAATCTTTGCTAGTAGGTATCGTTGTTGTAAGAATGAGTAGGAGTGCAAACTTCTTTTATTAAGTACGTAAGGTCGTGAATGTACTTGTTACATATACGTCTCTTCACATTTATAGGGGTAAGAGCGAGTAAAGAGTTACATATACTATATAAAGACACAATAGGATATTAATACCGAGTTATGGTATAAAATCAACATTATTCATGTCATTAGAAATTGGATTTACATACTCCCTCCGTACCACCATAAGGTGGACATTGCACTATTCATGCAAAAATTAAGGAAATGGAAAGAAATCTTAGATTGACCATTTTACCCATCACCTTGTAATGAGTGTAAGAGAGAGAATGAGTGAGATTATTATTAAAATAGGAAAATAGATTGATAGTGGGAATAAAGGAGGGTTATTTATGTCTTTTGAGGGGATGAATAGTACAATGTTCACCTTATGGTGGGACAAATGTATGCAAATAATGTCCACGTAATGGTGGGACGGAGGGAGTAGAAAGTGTATCATATTCATGGAGGGGATTCCCCTTCTGGTACTTGTGAAACATGGGATCAGTTCCCATGAGCTCCAGTAGGGTTTTATACCCCTTACCACAATGGTTTGGATAAAGAATGTTTTGAAATATGTTGGTTTTTAGTTGGAAACATTTTAGCCAAAAATTTGAAATTGTTATATAGGTCTATTGAGCAGCACTAAAATATGATGATACCCATACTTTTTGAAAGTAAAGGAGTACCACCAACATTTAAAAAAAAAACCTAAATAACACTGACATTTCATCATACTTCAAGGATACCATAGAATTTTTTTGATTCATTTTATATATAACTTATTTTAATGGCAATTATGACTTTTACTGACTTGTAACAATATGTATTTCTTATACAAAAAAACTCTAATAATTTCCTTTGGCTTTGATGTATCATAATATCCTTATAAAGTTAATCAACTTCAAAGAAATGGACATTATTTTAAAGGGGCTTCTTTTTTTAAAATTGTTGTGCAGAGTATGGGTACAAACTAATGTTGTCATAACTTTTTGTTCGTTTTGTAATACCCCAATGATTATTTTATGGTAGTGAAGAACTTAAATGATTTGATGGAGAGTACTACTTTATAACTTCAAGTCCCACATTGGTAAATTGTGAGGATTGTGGTGTGTTTATGAGTGATAATTCTACCCATCGATCAAAGGAACAAAGTTTTCTACTTTTGGGTTTCAGTTAACCTTTATAAGTGTCTCCACCATAAAAGACTGAAAATGTAAGGATAAAAGAAAATAAACGAACTATTAAGTACTGTGAATCTGTGATACTAGATGGTGGATCCACACAAAAGAAAACTACTTACTTTGAAGTTTGTGTATGATCTCACAAACCTGAGATTTACAATAATATTGGCAAAAACAATTCGTAATAGAATAAGTGGATATGGTAACTAGACTTCACTGTAAAAATCTGACTTAATTGATTTTGCAATATAAAGTTTTACACGTTTAAATAATGTACTTTGAGTTGAAGATCACTTGAAATTTCTTTATGTTTATGCAGATATACTTAATATTCAACTATATATGGATTCAATTAAAATCGTGTAGTGAGAGCGTTGGTATTATTTCAATGATCACATTTGCGATATTAGATATTTACAGTTTTACACATAAATTTTGTCGTATCTAATTAAAACTTTTGACATATTCTTAATTTAAAATAGTAAGAAGAAAATGTAGACAACCTAATTATTTTTCTCTTGATTGTTGTGTAAATCTTAAACAACTATATATAGACAAATCATAATTGATATAGATTTAAGTTCCTCCAAAGCCCAAATTCAACTCAAACCAAAGCAAATGATTTGTGAGAATATGTTACCTCTTATGTATTTTTTTTTTTTTAAAAAAAAAGAAAGTTCATTTGAAATCTATAATTAAATCCTTGTACCAATCTGGTAATTTTGTAAGTATGGTGGTCCATATGATCAAACCAGATGGTGGTACCCCTCATTCCTTGTCTTTGTTATGAAACGAATATACCATTTGCAATAGAATTACAACAAGTGGATACCTTTATGAAAATCCATCTACTCTCTCTTTCTCACTTAAGTCACTAGTCAATTGCTCAAATAGTAGTTATAGTTTCAAATAGTTTATGGAGTATTGTTGGTATTAGAAGATAAATAATTGATTAGGCTTTCAACCATTAAATTTAAGCTTTTTGTTGAATTGGTCCCTTCACAGGGTATTAGTGCTACAACGACTAAGAGGTCGAAAATTCGAATCCGGACAACCCCCTTGCTTCTATAGTTGAAATTCCGTAAGGCAGGCTTGAAGCCCTGTGCATGATACACACTTCAAGTCCAAAAGACATTCGCGTGAGGGGATGTATTAGAAGATAAATAATTGATTAGACCTCCACCCTTAAAACTTAAACAAACTTTTGGTTGAGTTCAACAACCCTTTACAGTTAGCATCTCAAATGTCTAGGCTTTGACATAATTAAAGTATCACAGAATCTTTGTCCGAATTACCAAAATGATCTTTTAAGTGAGCACCCTTGGACAACTTGGTCTTTTAAAAATTGAGCGAGTCAGGATGGGATTAAAAATGAACACATTTGGCACATTAGTCCACCAAACCGGAATCTTAAGTTTTAATTGATTAAAAATTATTTTAAAGTCATTTTCGTTATTTTTTTTTCCTATTTATCATTTGGGAAATGATTTTCCTCCCTTTGTATTTCATTTTCTCAGTTTACTTCTTTTTCTCCCTTTTCCTTCCTTTTCTTCCTTATTTTCTTTATTATTCCTTTCTTTTCTTCTAATGTTGTCCTGGAAAAAACCTGGAAAAACTCAAAAATGAGAAAAGTATAGCGAACTTGTAATTAAACCCAGCAAGATTCAACCCTCTCTCTTCTTTTCCTTTTTGGCCCAATTATGATTAACTGAGAAAATGAAATAAAAAGGGAGGAAAAGGGAGAAAAATGGAGAAAAAGAAAGAAAATTGAGAAAATGAAATAAAAAGGAAGGGAAATCATTTCCAAAATCGTAAATGGGGAAAAAAAATATACCACAAATGACTTAAAAACGATTTTTAATCAATTAAAACTCAAGATTCCGGTTTGGTGGACTAATGTGTCAAAGGTGTTCATTTTTAATCCCATCATGACTCACTCAATTTTTAAAAGACCAAGTTGTCCAATAGTGCTCACTTAAAAAACCATTTTGGTAATTCGGGGGAATCTTTGTTCATCATCTCAAATTTATGGTCGAACTTGAACAATAAAATTGGTACATATCAACCAAGTAGCTCATCTACGTTGCAACTATCACAATCACACTGGGGAAAACGAGCTGTGGAATTTTTTTGTAGTGCAACACAAATTTAAAAACTATTAATACCTTTTTTTTTTAATTAAGTATTCCAACCAAAATCCGACATAGAAAGTGCTTAAATTTTAGCAACACTTTTGTATATAGGTGATAATGACATTGAATAGTGTAGGAGTAACATAAATTATTTTAGATGTGACGTACATTGAATAATTTATGCATAATAAATAATAAGAGTAGTTTAGAAATAACAAAGAATAATCTATGGAAGACAACAAAAAATATAATTTAGGTCCGGATGACAAAAAGAACGGTTTGGGTGATACACTATAATTTAGGTGTGCATAAAACAATGGATGACNAAAAAAAAACAATGTGGGGTGACAAAAAATAATTTAATTATGCGTGAAATAAATTGATTTCAGCGTGACATTAAACAATTTGAGGATGACATATAATCTACAATTAGACGGTTATATAAGAGAATTGGCGTACATTTTCAGGTTTAACATTTTCATCAATGTTGTTATTAATTGTAGGAGTTGTAACTTGTAACCTATTGCATGGTTCTATAATTTTGTTATTCATATATAATAGATCGAGATAGAAAGTTTTCATGCTTTCTCCACCTAAGTTCGAATTCACCCAATATATTATTTAAGTTATTACATGTTTTAGTGCTAACATACATCACGTTTCAAATATACGTTGCTTTATATATATATATATATATATCATAGACTCCATTATTACTGTATTGATGCGTAAAATATTTCATTTTTTCTTTTGTTTTTGGGTGTGTGCGTTTCAGTTTATTCTAATCTAAAGTTATGTCTTGATGAGCCTAACCATAACAAATGAATTTTTTTATTGATCATCACATCATTGCTGCATCACTAGCATTACTTGATGATCAATCAGTATGTATCTCGAACAACTTTCATGAACGGTAGAATGATAGCAGCCATCGGATTGTGCTCTTTGCCACCACATTCATCAATTATCAACCTCAAGCCTTCTATGTGAAACTTTCCATGGTGACCACTTACAACAACTATGTTGGACTTGCTTTTAATTCCTAGAAATAATTGACAAAAATCAATATATATGAAATGAAAACATGAATAAATTAAAAGAACTGCAAGATACTAAGTTGCTAACACAAAAAAACTTTTATGAGGCGGCCTTATACATGAGACTTGGTACTTTAAACAAGAAAAGGTGGTACTTGAGTAATGAATAGAGTTATGCAATACTCCTTCTGTCCCAAATTCTTCTTTACATTGACCATATATAATCATAATTATTGTATAGATTAGAACTTTTTTGGGGAAACCCCCTTATATAATACACTTTATGTACAAAACCCTCTTATATAATATTTTTTGTGGGGAACCCCCTTATAAGTTACTTTGGCCATGACCAACCCCCCTTGTTCAATTTTCTGGCCAATTTATGGGATTTTAGGACTGATTTGCCCTTACGAATTTAGCACGTATGGATTTTTTTCTTCACCCTTTGGAAAATTTAGCATATGAATTTCAAAAGAATGCCAAGTATGAATCAAATGAGATCTAAAGGATAAAGAAAAAGAATCCATGTGCTAAATTCACAAGGGCAAATCGATCCTAAAGTCCCATAAATTGGTTGAAAATTGAACAAGGGGGTTAGTCATGGTCAAAGTAACTTATAAGGGGTTCCCTACAAAAAAATTATATAAGCTGGTTTTGTACATAAAGTGTATTATATAAGGGGGTTTCCCGCAAAAATGTATGTCTATAAATTATAAAAATATGATATTTTGGAAATTAAATTGAAAACGAATCTAACAAAATCAAATTTACTTTGTAAATATTTATACTTTTTCACTAAATAGTGGTCAAAAAATTAAAACTTTGACCTCAAGAAATCAAATGTAAAGAAGATTTCGAGCAATTGGCTACCAACACTATCCAACTATACCTAGGGAGTTGGAGTGAAAAGCCCATTGGCCCAAGTCATATGGAGGCCCAATTAACACTCAATCCACACATTTGAAGTTAGGATACGATATCAAAAAAACACAATGGCAAAACACAAAAACTTGTATAAGGTGATACCTGGTATTTGTAGGAGGAAAATGTGTTTTTCCTCCTCTAAGTACCAAGTTTCACATATGAGACCGCCTCATATGAGAATAATTGATGGCAAAATAGGTGAAGAAATTGTAAAAAGAGGGGGGAAAGTGACTATTGATCTCTACCTTTGGCATATACAAAGTGCTTTTCCTCCCACCAAGACATTCAACTTCTGGCATGCTGGTGTCCTTAGCCCTTAGAAGCTTCAGTTGCTCGTGAATAGGGACTTCTTGTTGAAGACCACCATGGACTGCTATCAACTTACATTGCTTTACCCCTTCTGTTGTCTTCACATTAACATTATCCTATATATAGAGGAAGAGGCAAGAGGGACTTGTTAGTTGTTAATTTAGGAGTTTAGGACTATGCCAAAGTCATATATATATGATGACCTTATTTAATTTAGCTTCTAAAGCCAATAAGACGGTCTTACTTTCTATTTGTGGATTGTTCCATTTTGAAAGTCTAAATTTTTTCAGTACAATCTTTACCACATGTTTCTTTCACCAAATTTTAGTGGGATATACGAAGCGGAGTATTAGTTATTATTAATGTGGTGAGTGAGAATGAAGATGTTAAGCAAAGAATTCAAGCCTAACCTCTTCATGAACCCAAACCAAATCAGTAAGAAACTTTTTATGATCTTCAGGGACTACCTTCATCAAGTCTGCGTACAATAATAAATAAGATATCAAACTCAGCTAATATCGTTGTTCATTATGTCACTACACCCAAAAAAAAAAAAGATTTAGCAATATTCATGCTGCTAAGCTTAGCAATACCGTTTCAAAATCCGTTGCTAAAATTGATTTCTTATTTATTTTCAAAGGTAGTTTTTGTAAGGCCTCAATTTCATTTTTACAGGGCAAATACCCAATTTACCCTCACACTTAAAAGACCC
>BSSO01008187.1:0-10343 GCA_030267885.1 Mesembryanthemum crystallinum | reverse complement strand
TAAACCACCAATGCAACAAGGAATACCCAAGTAATCCATTCAGGCAATTGGGTAAACCAAGCAGCAGTAATAATCCCTAAAACAATAGTATAACACTGAGTAACAATAATGGGTACACCATAACCAAACATAGCAGTAACCCCAATTGTAGGAAAATTAAACAAAACCACAAAACAAGTTACGGCTAAAGAAAAATGATGTATTAAGGAAAGAAAAATGCCACGTCACATTGAAGCAAGTATGAGAAAAGCAAAGAATAGCATGTAATTCTTCAGAAAATTGATGAAATTGTAGTATAGAAGAACAAGGATGAATGTTGCGGTGCCAAAAATTTGGAATTACTTCAAAATTAACAAGCAAAAAAAATTTACCCAAGCCAAAAAAAATGTAGAATATGATGGAGTTCTTGGATCTGTAGGTGAGTAACCAGATGGAGCCCAATAAATATCAACATTTACTTCTCTATTTCAACATCTAATCTCCAACATTTCTTGGCGCCACGACCTATTGATGCGAGCAGAGAACCACGACCAATTTTCATGAGGAAGCGGCAGTTGTCAGGGTCGCGACAGAGGTGATTGTCGGAGCAGGTACACAGCATGAGGAAGATGGGGTGATTGTGGTGTAAGGTGGGTCACAACAGAGGTCGGAAATTTATGGGTACTGACGGCAGGTGGCTGGGAGGTGGCTGGTGGGTCGCGTGAGGAGAGAGATTTGGGGGTTTTGGGGTGTGGCGAGGTGAAGTGAGAGCCGAGCAGGCTGGGTTTGCTGCGGTGGTGGTGGGTGAGGTGGTGATGGTGGAGTTGCGGTGGTGGGGGGTTGGTTTGGTAGGGGAGGGGAGGAGGGAGGAGAGAGAAGGTAAAGGACAGAGAAGGGGTTTGTGAGTGAAGGGTAAGAAGAGGAAATTTTGGTCTTTTCACGTGCCCACTTAATAGCAACCTAACGGAAGTTAAGTGTTAGGGGTATGGTGTTCATTAAGTTTATTTCGAGGGGTAGTTGGTACATGAAACTTAAAAATTGGGTACCCTGTGCAATTCGCCAAACCACAAGGGTACACTGTGTAATATCCCTTTTTTTTAAACAAAACCACCTTAGTTTTTACTTCCGTCCTACTCACACCACCTTGTGGTTTTCTCGGATGAAAAAATAACGTGAATTGACCATTTTGCCCTAACACCTTATGCACATGCTTTACTTAAGGCTAATTTTCAATTATCTTGTGTTTTCTCTCACCCCCAGTCATTTTATGATGTCTTTTTGGCTTTCTTTCCTTAACAAATCTTCTGTTTTTGTTACAGGGTAAGAGAAAAGAGAATATAATTGAGGTAATTAGCCTTAAGTGAAGCACATGTAGAAAGTGTGGGGGCAAAATGATCAGTTCACATTGTTTTTTTTTGTCGAAAAAGATCTTAAGGTGGCGCGGGTAAGATAAAAGTAAAAGTTAAGGTGGTTTTGTTTAAAAAAAAATTATATAAGATGGCTGGATAAAAAACTCGACTTTTAAAAGGTGGTTTCTGACAAGTTTTTCAATTTCTTTCCCATGCTTTATGAGTTCTTTGCCCCTGTTTTCCTTATTTATGTGCATGTTTGTCATTCAACCTTTCTTGTGCATTGATTGAATTGCCTTATTATTCAACCTTTCTAAGGCTAGTTAAGTTTTATTCTACGATAATTTATCAATTTCCAACCCCAAGCTTAAAAGATGTCAATGCAAGTTAGAACTTCTATTGTCCCCTTACTATATAACTTCTCCGACCCATTACCTAAGGCCTCGTTCGGGGTGGTTGCCAATTGTCAGTTTTTTGTTTTGAAAAATTCTCAACTCTTTATATAATATTGCTTTAAAGCTGAATTTTTTTGTGCTAACAGTTTTATGCTTAATTTTCAAAACTGACAACTGAAAATTGGAAACCAAAAAAAGTGGTTTCCAAAAACAGGTTTTTAGTTTCCAAAAAACTAAAAGTTATCGTGCTCTCGGCGCAAGTTAAGTGTGCGTTGCTAACCTGCACCACTTACCAGAAATGGGAGGCCGTGGCCGGAAAAAGAACAAGCAGACACCGATTGTATCTATTGGCAGCTCCATCAGTACCAAAAATGCTCCTTCAGTGCCTGACGATGCCTTGACTCCAGTTGAAGACCCACCGCCTCAACTAGAACTGGGCACATTGAGTAAAGGTTTAGGGGCTTCTACCCATCCCAAACCACCACGCCATGCCACTCGACGACTGGATCTTCATCTAGATACGAATTTAGAGCCAGACACGCTTGAGACAACTGCAGACTCAGAACCAGCGCTACCGGATGAACCCTGGGCTGGACTATTCTCTTAAAATAGAGCAGCTAGTAATGGTATGTCACTCGCATATATTGCTCCAAATTTGATTGATGGGAAAATGGTTGTGAAATTAGATAAAGAAGAGATTGAAAAGCATAATGAGGAATGGAGAAATCCCATTATATTCTATGTTGTGGGTAGTTCTCCCTCTTTTAGTTTTATGAAGGGATATATTGCTAAGACTTGGAATATAGTAGCTAGCCCTCACCTGTTCCTTCATGACGAAGGCTTTTCATTGCAAAATTTCAGTCTAGTGAGGATAGAGATGGAATCTTATACTTTAGTCCCTTCTCTTTGAATAACTACCCCATCATAATGAAAGCCTGGACCCTTGACTTTGATTTCAAGAAAGAATTCTTGCGAATTCTTCCCCTATGGGTGAGACTTCCAAATTTGCCATTACACTATTGGGGGAGTGATTTACCAGTTGTGTAAGTAAACCCCTCTTTGCTGATGAGTGCACCACAAAACAAACTAGAATCTCCTTTGCTAGAGTGTTGGTTGAGGTTAATGTTACCCAACCAATACCACAAGAGATCATAGTGGAGGATCCAAATGGCAAAACCTTATGTCAAGCAATAGAGTTCGATTGGAAACCTGACTATTGCAAACATTGCTTGATGTTTGCACATGATTGTGATAAAGTGCAATGGCAACCAAAGAAGCAACAGGTTGAAAAACCACAAAAGAAGAAGCAGAAAAAAGCACTATGCAACCGAAACCCAAACCATCTGAAAATGTGCCTGAACCATCAAAATAGAATCCACCTCTCTCAGCTACAAAAAAACCATTAGTGGCCCAATAATACTGAGACAGGGGACAGGATATAGTGATACAACAGGTTTTTATCATGATCCTAAGCCCCCATACCAACTCACAACTCCTTTCAAACCTTAAATGAGCCAATTCTAGAACAAATTGAACCCAACCCTAATCATCATCTACCTGAGCCAGAAGAAGTTAAACACATTATGGAGACTTGTGATATACTCAGAGTAAATGAGCCACATGACCCTAGAGAAGGGTGCTCTACAGCTACCTCACCATGAATTGGTTATTCTGGAATGTAAGAGGGCTCAACAAGCCCTACAAGCAGAGGGAACTCAAAGGTTTTCTCAGAAAGAATAATATCTATTTTGCTCCTTTGATGGAGACTAGAGTTAAAGTCCAATATTCACACAAAATCACTGGGAAAATAGCTAATGACTGGCATCATGCTAATAATTACTCCCATGCCTATAATGGGAGAATTTGGTTACTTTGGCAAGCTCAGCATGTTGATGTCAGATCCTTGACTTCCATCTCAATTTATTCATTGCGAGATGGAATGTAGATACACAAATTTCTCTTGCTCACTTACTGTGGTCTATGGCTACAATGCTCTGGAAGATAGGAAGGAAATGTGGAGGAATCTATGTAACTTGGGGTGCCCCAATAACAACACCATGGTGCATCTGTGGTGATTTCAATGCTGTCCTACATGCAGAAGATAGAATCAATGGTAGTGCTGTTAACCCTGTTGAAACCGCTGATTTCTAACACACAATGGACACATTGTCCCTTGTTGAAATGAAAACAACGAGTAGAGATTTCATTTGGACAAATGGGACTGTTAGTAGTAAAATTGACAGAGCAATATGCAACTCTAGTTGGCTTATGTAGTATAGCACTATCACAGCTGAGATTCGAGATCCATTATTCTCAGATCACACCCCCATTTGTATAAGGGTGGGGCAGCAGCAACAACACAGTAGAAGACCCTTCAGATTTTTAAACTACTTGACCGATCATGCTGACTTCTTTACTACAATTAAAGAATCTTGGGAAGTTGATATCACTGGTGATCCTATGAGAAAGCTCTGGTTTAAACTCAAGTATACAAGAAACACCTCAAAAGTCTTCATATTGGAATTGGTGATACTCAGCAACATATTGAGAATGCTAGACAACAGCTTACTGATATACAGAGCAACCCTATATCAACTCACCTGGATGAGAAGAATGCAAGAGCAGAGCTTGTGAAATGGAACAATATTCAAGAAAAGATCTATAAACAGAAGTCAAAAGTCCATTGGCTACAAACTGGGGACAGCAACTCAAATTTTTTCTTTGCAGCCAAGACTCAAAGGCATACTAATAGCTACATCACTAGCCTCACTGACTCTACTGGCCATATAATCCACAAATTTGAAGAAATAAAGAATGAAATTCCGGGGTTCTATAAAAACCTCCTTGTCACAAATGCTACACATCTTCCTCATATTGACCTCAGTACAATGAGGGAAGGACCTGATTTATCCCTAGAGCAGCAAAGAGCCTTGTGCACCGCTGTTACTCCTCAGGAAATAAAGGAGGCAGCCTTTTCTATAGATGAAAACAAAGCCCCTGGAATTGATGGCTTTAGCTCTTGTTTCTTGAAGAAGACTTGGAACATAATAGAAGCTGATGTAACTGAGGCAATTCTATTTTTCTTCTCCTCAAGCAAACTGTTCAAAGCAGTTAACAATACTACAGTCACTTTGGTGCCTAAAGTACAACAACCTGAGAATGTGAGACAGTTTAGACCAATTGCTTGTTGCACTATTGTCTAAAAAATATCTCAAAAATCATTACAACAAGGCTACAGAAGATCACAGATTAGCTAGTTCACAGTAGTCAGTTAGCTTTCATCCCTGGCAGATTGATTTCAGATAACATCCTTCTTGGGCATGAGTTGGTGAAAGGTTACACAAGAAAACATATTTCTCCCATAAGCATGATAAAAGCAGACCTTCAGAAATCCTATGATTCAGTTGAATGGGAATTCCTTCACCAAATATTGAGATAACTTAGGCTGGCAGCTAAGATGATCTCATGGATTATGACTTGTGTAACCACAGTGCAATACACAATTATCATCAATGGAGAGCTTAGTGAGTCTTTTGAAGCTAAAAAGGGGATCAGACAAGGGGATCCCTTATCCCCTATCCTTTTTACTCTAGTAATGGAATACTTGCACAGAGTCTTAGCTACACTCAAAAATATTCCTTTCCATTTCCATCCTAGATGTAAAAAACTGGGTATTACTAACCTTTGTTTTGCAGATGATTTACTTATCTTTGCTAGAGGTGATGCACTATCTATGGAGCTGCTCAATGAGAAGTTCAACCACTTCTGCTTTGTATTAGGACTCAAAGCTAATCTCACTAAGAGTGAGATCTATTTTGTAGGTGTGGACTACAACACAAGACAAGCTATCATGAATACACTTGGATACTCACCCGGAACTCTTCCAGTGAAGTACCTAGGTGTTCCTTTATCATCCAGAAAACTTACAGTAGCTCAATGCATGCCCCTTGTTGAGAAAATGATTAAAAGAATCAAGTCTTGGGATGCTAGGCTACTGACATATGCTGGCCGGGTCCAACTCATCAAATCAGTCTTGTTTGGCATCCAATACTTTTGAGCACAACTCTTTATCCTACCCCATAAGGTCATGAAAATGGTGGAGGCAGTTTGTAGAAGCTACCTGTGGTTTGGAAGCAATCAAATCACAAAGAGAGCTTTAGTAGCTTGGGAGAAAACTTGCTTACCAAAAGGGGCTGTAGGCTACAACATAATCAATATGAAGCACTGGAATAAAGTTGCCATCTGCAAGTTATTATGGGTCCTTAGCTTGAAGAAAGACCGATTATGGATCTCTTGGGTCCATATTTATATATAAAACAAAAATACTTTTGGACCATGCCCAACTCTCTTTAGGCTTTTTGGATAGTCAGGAAAATCTTTGCAATGAGGAAGTATCTAGAGATGATTGGCTCATGGGATAAAGTCCTCAAACAAGGAGAATTTCACATTGGAAGTGCCTACAAGCTTATCAGAGGACCTGTAACAAATGTCCCCTGGAAAAACTTGATCTGCAGCAACATAGCTACGCCAAAAGCCATATTTATTCTGTGGATTGTTCTCTGCAACAAGCTCAGAACTAGGGACATCCTGCAAGCATGGGGGATGAACTGTTCTGCTCTTTGTGGAATGGTAAATGAAAATCTGCAACATATACTCTTTGAATGCTCATATTCAGCTAATGTATGGGGTGATATTCTCCAGTGGATGCATTATAACAGAAGAATTCTTCCCCGGGAACAAGCACTTAAGTGGGTCCTGTGTGCTACTAAAGGAAAATCACCTAGGGTAGCCTGCCTAAAAATGGTCTTCACTCTCACTATATACTCCTTATGGATAGAAAGGAACAACAGAGTCTTCCAGGGTACTTACACAGTAACTGAAAGCTTTCCAAGCTTTTGTTAGAGTACAGAAAAAACAAGAATTTACTTGATTACGTGGAAGCTTTGTAATTTTGTTAGCACCTGAAGTGTGAGGAGGGTTGAGACCCTTCATAGAAGATGAGCAACTCTCCTCTACTGATGCTATTATAGTTTTAATGAGTTTTTGATGTATTTTGTTTACAAACTGCTCTGTAAAGCTTATCCTTTGGTGATTAATAAAATCAAATTGTTAATTACCAAAAAAAAAAAAAAAAAAAAACTGGCAACTTACAACCATCCCAAGCAGGGCCTAAGAATAATGCTCCAAGTTTCCAACATCTAAAAGGCTAAACAGAAAAAAATAGAATGAGCACTAATTTGTTCCAAATTGGGTCGAGTTGCTGACGCTCCTCAAGAAATGGGTCATTCTATAGGGCCTTGAAAAAAAACGAAGGGTATGAAGATGTTTTGTAGGTTATAAGCATAATCATCGTAAATTGGAAGAGGACAGAGGAAAATGGATGGGGATTGGTAGGAGGAAGGAGGGGGAGAGAGGGAGGAAAACAAAGAACTTTTGAAGTAATTAATGAAAAAGTAAACTTTAATAAAAATTACGAAGCCATGTCATCATATCACTAACGGCCAATTAATTGTGTTTGGGATTATTTAGAGAGATTTGCTAACTTGAGATTATTATTGGCACATTGCTCAAACTTTGGATGATTTGGCGTAATTTTTTCAAAAATCAAAAAAATCTAACGGCATATCAGTTCCATCATGCTCTAAGGTAAGAAAAAGATTAAATGCAAAGTTCAAGGATACCACTAGCATTCAAAAATAAAAATAAAAATGCTCGTACCATTGACATTAGACCATACTTCAATAGGAAATTTTTGAAAAAAGGTAAGAAGGAAGTAAGAGGGTGTTCAGCTCACCAATTTTCTGGAAAAAATTTCATGAAAAACAAGATGAGTATGAAACATATTCAAAAGTGTAAGTTTTTCATAATTCTGCAAGAAAATCGATTTTTCGAGTTTCCCAAATTTACAAACAATTTTGGAAAATTGTGAAAACATCTTTTTGATAAATGTTTTCCAAATTTTCCTTTAAAATTTTTTAAACCCCTAATAACTTCACCACTTGCTTCTGCCCCTTCATCTTGCTGCCATGGATGCCATCAGACAACCGCCAATGATGCCGTCGAACAAACACCACAAGTGGTGTTCGATGGCCACAATGGCCGGGAATGAAATTCGTATGTAATCATGCAACAGGGAGATTCGTTAATCGCTACTGAAGAGAATATAGTTAGAATAAAACGGGAGAGAAAGATACATGAATGTAGTTAGGTGTTTGGGGTGNAGAGATGGAAAGGGTGTTGGGGGCAGGGCTTAAGCCACTGGGGACATGAATTGGGTTGGGGAATGGGCTTTAGGTTGTGACTCATGAGAGAGAGGTGATAGAAAAGGAGTGGGGCAAATTTTTAAGTGAACATGTTTTCTAAGTTTAGAAAATTATTTCTTAGATTGTTTTCTAAGAAATTTTTGGAGAAGAAAATTGGAAATTTTTTCTTTTATTGAACAGGTCCCAAGATATCCTCCTCTTGAGTCTAATTCTTAACTTATGGTCGTGAATAATTACATTAAAATCAGACGACATGAGTTCTTCCCAAAATTGTAGGTTTTGTAGACTTGAGGTTGAGTTTTGCAATCCAATCGCAACACGGTTATCTTCCCTATAAGTATGAGTCACAATACAAGGATTAGAGGTATAGCTAGGAATCTTCGAGCATTGGTAACAACATTATGAATTTTGCAAGGGATCACAAATTCATCACGAAGAGCCTGAATAACAACGAGGTAGTCACATTCAACATGGATCTTGTTAAAACACGTACTGATAGCATGCTTTGACACCATCATCCATTGCAATGGCCTTCGCAATAATAATGTGTTACTGGAAAGTGGTTGTAAACCGGTGACAAAGAAATCTCCCTTATGATTATGTATAAGAAAGCTAGCCGTTGCTTTTGTTGAGCTAAAGAAGTTTTGATGATGATGACAATTGAAGTTTATCTAACTAAAGGAACTTTGAGTTGTTTCTTTGGTGCAAGGATTGATGACATGGTAGAAACAAGCTCAAGGACAGCATGAAGATGGCGTTATGATTGATAATCTATTTTAGTCTTCATGTAAGAGTAAGCTTCACTTGTGTCTTGGTGATACATGAAAACAGTCATAGAAACAGTCATTGGAACAACCATAGGAACAGCGAGTCCAATTAGTTATGACGTTCAAGTATTTGATTTGTTTAAAAATGGAATAAACTTATTATTATAAACTTTGAGAGTTTTATGGCTATAAATCTCTCAAATGATGAGATTCCTTTTTGACTAGTTCTTGGGGAACAAGTCAGAGTAACAAGTCAGAGTATCCTGTGATTGAGGAAACTGATTTATTATTTCCAAAAATATAGGGAGAGAATATGGGTTGTTCCCACTATCTTAGGAAGTGATTTTCTACCCTAGAGATTTTCTCAACCATTTTACTCTATATATTGAACGTCAATAACAAGAATTTACGTATGCTTTGAGTGAAAGAAAATCAGAGTTTTGAGCACATAATGTTTAATATCTCTTTGATTAGTTAATTGTCTGTTACTCACTGCGTCTAGGCTGTTTCCTTGATTGTTTCATCCTACGCACTTGTGTAGCTTCTCATAGGATCTTTTGTAATTTCTATTTGTCTGAGAAGAGTTGTGTTGCTGATTTGTTTCTTGAGTTTGAAAGAGAGTTATTGTCGAGTGCTTTAGTCTACTTGAATTCGAATGAATTCGAGTAGAGTGAGTCTTGTGTTGAGATGTTGATTTGAGTTAGTGGAGTTGTTAAATCCCAGAGGTGGGTTGTGGTTTTTCTTCTTGGTTGAGCAAGAAGTTTTCCACATAAAAATCTCTATCTCTTGATTTAATTTGCGCGTTGTTACTTACTAGACTTAGGGAACAAGCAGGTTGTTACCCAAAATTGTTGTGAATCAAAATTGTCTGAGTAACTCGGTAATTTGCAATTAAATCTAAAAGAGACTTAGAACTCCCTAGAGTTATTTCAACTCTTTTTGAGTCCGCACCTAGTCCAACAAGTGGTATCACAGCAGGTTCTCTTACTTTAGAGATTAACATCTGAAGAGTAGATCTGCAGGCATGGACTCTACATTGAAGCTAGAGGAGGGTTACTCAACTCAAAGACCACCGCTCTTTTGTGGTAAACTTTTCACCACATGGAAAGGCAGGATGGAAGTCTTTATTAAGGCAACAATCTACCAGATCTGGAGGATCATCGGACAGGGTGTCTATGAGATCATAAAGGTAGTAAACGGTAAGAAAATTCCAAAAGATATTTGTGAATATAATGCTGAGGATTTTAAAATGATGGAACTAAATGCTAGTGCTATTAGAATTCTTCATTGCGGTCTTGGACCTGTGGAACTTCAGTCAAGTTTTCGGGTTCGAGTGCAAAAAAGATTTGGGATTTCCTTCAGGTCTGTAATCAGGGAACCAGTCAGCCCAACCACCATCGCAACACAACCCACAAAGGTGGGAAATTCCCCCAATGGGCCCATATAATGGGCCATTTAAGCCCAAAAGGGGAAGGCCTTGTTGTTTAAGTGGTTGGACTCCATCATCTATAAACCAATCACACTCCGCACATTCTTCCGATATGGGACTTGGGGTGTTACAAAGTGTAATACCCCAAGGATTTGATGGTT
>BSSO01008186.1:0-10343 GCA_030267885.1 Mesembryanthemum crystallinum | reverse complement strand
GGTAAGGGTGGTTTGGGGGCTCAAATAGGATGGAGGTATCATATAAGGGGGTTTCTCACCCAAAAATTTATAATAGGAGGTTTTTGGCAAAAAGTGCTATATAATAGGGGGTTTCCGACAATTTTTCCTTAATAAAATGTACTATTGGTATATATCCATCGAGTATTCACAAGTATCTTTATTTACAGCAATTAAATTACATGACCCCTCAAGGTTGCAACAACTCTTAATGAAAGCCAAAGTTCTCCATAAATAGGGAGGGGGGAGGGTTGTTTATTTAACCAGAACAAGCATCATTTGCAAATCAACATAAACACAATGGGTTTGTTTCAAATACTAGAAAATGTTCTTGCTTTCATTTGCTTCCTCTTCATTTGTTACTTGACAAGACGAAGGTTGCCATGGAATTGGGCTCTCCTTGGCAACCTGCCTACGGTTTTACGTAATTTGCACCGAATCCATGGCCTTTCTGTTCATGTTTTGAAGCGCAACAATGGCACTTTCTTGCTCAAGGGCCCTTGGTTTACTAGCATGGACATCATGCTCACAGTTGATCCTGCCAACGTCCACTATACAATGACCTCCAACTTCTCCAATTACCCGAAAGCGTCACCATCTCTAGACATTCTCGGGGATGGGATCTTCAACTCCGATGGAGATATGTGGCAACTCCACCGAAGAACATTGCAGTCTCTGATTTGCAACCGGAGATTTGTTCAATTCATTGTAAAGACGGCACATGCCAAGATGGAACAAGGGCTACTTGTGCTACTTGAGCATGCGTCTAACCATGGCCTTGTTCTAGACATGCAAAACGTGTTTCAAAGGTTCACATTCGACACTACATGCATGTCGGTGACAGGCTATGATCCGGGATGTCTCTCCATTGATTTCCCGGACATGTCCTTGTCGAGAGCTCTGGATGACGCCGAGGAAGCCATAGCTTACCGCCATGTTGTTCCAGAAGTTGTATGGAAACTACAACGATGGCTAGGGCTAGGTCAAGAGAAGAAAATGAGTCGATCATGGAAAACACTTGACAACTTCATCTACAACATCATCTCAATGAGGCGGCATGAGCTAAGGAATGGAGTGCTTGACACTCCCAAGGATAACGTCGAAGGTGTCGATCTCTTGACGTCATACATGCATATGGAAAAAGTAGTTGTAACAAGCGGACTTGTTAGCAACAATGAGAAGTTTCTAAGAGACAGTGTCTTGAATATTATGATAGCAGGACGAGACACAGTAAGTTCAGCCCTCACTTGGTTTCTTTGGCTTATTGCAAGGAACCCCGAAGTTGAAGAGAAGGTAAAAGCAGAAATTACAGCAACAATACCAACTACAAAAGCCCACAAGTGTCATGTATTCCAAGTAAATGACACCAACAAGCTAGTGTATATGCATGCCGCACTTTGTGAATCCTTAAGGCTATACCCTCCTGTTCCATTCCAGCACAAGTCTCCAATTCAACCGGATATCCTACCAAGCGGCCACCATGTTCATCCAAAAATGAAGTTAATCTTTCCATTGTACGCAATGGGAAGAATGAAGGCGATATGGGGAGAGAATTGCACCAAGTTCGAGCCTGAGAGATGGATTTCAAAGCAAGGAAAGATTAAACATGAGCCATCCTACAAGTTCCCTGTGTTCAATGCCGGTCCAAGAACTTGTCTAGGGAAAGAGGTATCTTTCACTCAGTTGAAGATGGTAGCAGCCACCTTGATCTATAATTTCGAGTTTCAAGTTCTAGAAGACCACAATATTTACCCCGACTTATCAATTATTCTTCACATGAAGAATGGGCTCAAAATGAAGGTCAAGAAAAGATGGTCTTAGTTCTCATGTTATCCATGCATATGGCTTAATTTCCAGCATTTTAGAAGCTTGATTTAGTGCTTTGAGTATTAAGAACGCAACTTATGCATTAAAAGTTAAGTGACCCGACAATAACAAAAATGGAAAAGAGATTGTGTGCAAAACCCATGCATTTATTATGATGTTAGCTAGAATGTTAGATGCATATGGTTTAACTACCAACATTTATATTGTAATGCATGGTTGGCTACGTATAATTAATGGAGATTGTGATTATTAGGTGGATGCTCTTAGTTCTTTTTCTGTTTATAAGCAACAGTTTTGTGGAACAGCAAGAACACCAAAGTGGCACAAGACTTGCTTTTATGGAACTTGGAATTAACTAATTCCAAGCAAGCTCTTCTTTCGGTGGTTAGTGTTAGTGGTTGAGGGTGGGGGTGACAGCAACACCTGCACCTGGTGGATATCCATTCCACACGATCCAGAATAAATGGATATAACTGTATTTTGATCGGATATGGATGATGATCAATCATCCATTTATCTACCGGACGATATCTATATCTGTTTATTCTTTCAAATTCTAAAATATTTTGAAAAGACTAGTGCACACATCTTCTTATTTGTGTTCAACTATAAACTCAAAAAGTTAAAATCTCCTCTTTATTTAAGTAAATAGATTTACAACATTAGCTGGGGGGGGGGGGGGGGGAGTCACAGAAATACCTCGCCAATAATGATACCCAATTACACCCATTGGGAATGGCCAATTAGTCATCACTATATCTCCACAACTAAAAAAGACCAACAACAAGTCAGACTTGGTTAAAAAATAAAATTAAACGGTAGTAATTTTGAAGCTCAGTCAATCATATCATTTTGCTCGAATTTTGATTGATATCTTCAGAAGCTGGAGTTGCAACCAAAGAATCAATTTCCAATTTGTGAGCAAGTACATATTCTAATTCTCTGTAGCATATTGTGAGAAACAAAATGAAGTAATGCAGAAAGTTCACTAGTATGCTCACAAAATTTTGTTTTTGATCATATAAATTCCCACAGTCACATATTGATAGACAAACATTGTCATTTCATTTAGAATTCACTTTCGCAAGTATGTAGGTGGTGGAGCTGCCAACACGAAGAAATAGGGGAAGATGAAAAGTAGGGAGGGGGGGGGGGGGGTGCATTACAGATCAAGAGAAATAACCTAGTCGAGAGGACTCCGTCAAAGGCTTCTCAAATTGTGCTATAACAGCTTCCTCAACCACAGTCCAACCATGCTTGTTGGGTTTTCCTTGATCTGGTTTCTGAAAGCAGCTCTGTGAAAACCACATATTTTTTTAACCCAAGATTAGAATGATATAAATAAAGCACTAGAAGGTTGATAACACATCCCATGATGCCAAATATAGGGAAAAAAGAACATAGATAACAAAAATCATAGCAAGCAAACACTATTGCCAGTCATGCAGGAACCAAACATGGGAGCAAGCTGTATACATGGGATAAACTTGGACAAACAGCAAACATAACAGCTTGCCAATGGTTTACTAGACTAATGGACAATAAGAAAGGATTTTGAAATGATAAAAGGATACAATTTTGATTAACCAAGTCAATAAATCCCATATCCATTTCCAAGAAATTTGGAAAGGTCAGGCCGATTTTTCAGATTTGGAGTATAATGAAGGATTATGTTTAGTTTGATTGATCTAAACAACACTAAATAGACAGCAGCAGCTTCATCACTCTATGCCTGCTAAAAATTATTATACATATATATTAAGAATATGCTGACTCTCACCTTCGAACATGAATATATTACAAGGGTCAACCAACACCAGTTCTCCAGTAGATCTTTTTGCCCACCAATAGCTCTTTCCTGTAGAAAATAAGCTATTGGAGGCATCAGCTGCATTTCATAATATCTTGATTCACCACATATGCCACATGCTCCAGGGTCACCCACATGTCCAGTAGCCAATAGAGGCTTTCCTCCAAAGGAATACCTGAGCATAAAATGTTTTTGCAACAATTAGTGAATATTTACAAGTAAATACCCCTCAAGAACAATAGAGAGAACAAATGTAAAATGACAAGCTAAATCACCATGGGAAAGAAGTAACAGTAAGTAATCAACCACTCAATTGAACGCACCCAGAAACAAAGTTAACCGTTTGAGCTCATACGACATTTGACTATTTTGGGAACAACGCAGAGTTGGATATGTCAGATATTCCACAATATCGACTGTGGTAATTTGACTAATTCTTATCATTAGCGCAAAACAAAATTAAAGAACTTTTACGCTGGTTATTCCCCAAGTTTCCTCATACTTCAAGATCGTATTATGAAATCCATCTTGTATTGCTTGAACTGAAGGAAAAAGCAACAGCAATAAAAGAAGGTATCTAACACTTGCATGTAATAGCCAGAAGTATGAACTCTGAATAAGATAGTAAATGTTCATGCCATGTGATGAATTGTGCTTATGTGTCACTTCAATGAGATTTCAGAAGAAAAAAATTACAATTATAGCTGAAATGACTCCAATCCAAAGTCCAAGTTCTTACTGTAAGTGTTGTTTCACGAAATATGCTGACAAAAGGTTAACACAACAGAAGCTTAACCAGGTAAGAATACTGTACTTTGGCATTTCCCTACTAATAACTCTTCCCTTCTCTTAACATGGGGTCTATTACCAAGTATGATTGCCTCAATCCAAGTCCAACTATTCCATATCTTATTCGACAAATTTATCTTCAAGTACATTTGCATACTTGGTAATAGATCGCATAACCTAAATAATGAAAACATAATGCAAGATATACCAGGACCAGAAAATTTTTTCTAGCTTTCTGTAGGATTATCACCTCAAGCACTGCTCTGGACATGCATCCACTTGTTTCTTAAACTTCAGGTAAGTCCTGTCAGCGTTCAAAGCTTTATCATACTCATATGCTTCCTCTTCCCAGGCTTCTTCTTGTATCTGATCATCATTATCCCTTTTATCTTGCGTCTCCTTGATTGAAAGTGAAGAATAACTTGAACAAACAGCTCTTAAATCCAAAGTGGAACTATCCTCCTGGCAGTGTATATAAAAGCAAGGGAGCACTGCAATCAAATTACACCAGAATGTTATCACTTTTTTAACATAACTATGACAAACACAGGTTCAACAAAATTAGGTAATGGTATGTTAGACTACGTAGTACAAAAAAAGATTTCCACAAGGGTTAAACCAGAAAATAATCTATAACGATGCTCATCTGTTTTAATGAAACTTAAAAGGTTTGATTTGAGTAAGGAAATGTCAAGCTTAGAAGTTAATTCAATCAGTTTTATCAATAGACAATTGTTAAAGTGATGCAAGCCTACTTCAATTTCTACCACCAAATTCTTGAGGAAGACCCTACAACCAAATACTCCCTTCGTCCCTCATTTATCTTGCGAAAATTGATATGGGGTGAGATTTAAGGAGAGGTATTTTGTACAATTTTGCCCTTGAAGGAGGAGAACCCATGTGCTTGTTATTTTATCATTTCTATTTTTTTGGAGAGAGAGTGATTGGAGAGAGAAAGAAAGATTGTTTATTGTATTGGTTTGTTAGTTGGGGGTACTAAAGGGAAGAGTTGGTAATTTGTGAGTTTTGAAAGATAAATAAGGGACAAAATTTTAGAGGTTTTGAAAGATAAATAAGGGACGGAGGGAGTACTATTTAGGAACTCTAGTAAACATACATTGTTATTAAATTAAATAAATTTGTAATGGCAACAGCTAAAAAACTAGAACAGGTGATTTATTCAGGCAGCTTAAGTTAGACATTATCATAAATGCTCTTGTTCTGTAGAGAAGAGAATTTTTTATACAGGGTGCCAAAAATTGAAAACAGAAATGTAAATGAAACATTTGGTGAGAGTAAAAAGAAGAAGAGGAAAGCTGGGGAAGGACAGAGAGTAAGAAACACCTTGACAAATAAAGGTAACATATTTGGCTTGACAAGTACTACAATTTTGTGTCCATACTGTTTTTTTTAGAAGTGCCTTTACTATGCATCCTTTGGGCAGGCACTGATCAAAGGACACTGTCATAGAATAGAAAAGTGTATCACTCTCTAACATTATAAACACATTGCGAGTACTTTCAACATAATTGGCATTAATTGCAAACGATGACTCTTCAGCATTGGTGATTTCTAATTTCGTCAATGTATTGTGAGTTACATGCATTTCATGGTCAGTAGTGACAAAAGTGTGAAGAGCAAATGCCTGAATTTTGCAGCTAAATTTTAATAAACCATCAAAATGAAAGGAGGAAAACAAATCAGGTGAACAATTTGACAAAACTAATTGAGTGTATAAATTACTTGAACAAACCTACTACATGCGCAACAAAATAAGGTAAGGTAAAATAAATCCTGCTGATCAGTAAGCAGGTTATAAAAGACGTTAATTCAAAGCCAGTTTCATCTATATTTAGCAATTGCTTGCAAGACAACCTCAGGAAAGAGATTCAAAGCCAAAGCCAGTCTACAATAAAAGGCCAAGTCCATGAAGACAACCATATTTATTTCTATGCCATGATTAGGCACTTATTTCAATCTCACAACAAGGAAGCGTTAGTGTACAGGAAATACACCGAGACCCTTGACTGCTGAGACATAATGATATGGCATTAGCTTAACCTAAAATAGTATACCTTTATGAGTTTAGCTAAAAATTATCCATGAACCAGCCACATGAGTAAAGATTAGCATTGGGAAGTAAAATCCAATTATCCTTTTTATGACATCAACATCAACCAATGCACGATCAAATCCAATAAGATTCAAGAAATTAAAGGTTTATTCAAAAAGTTACAAGCAATGATGAATAAAGCATGTGACCTCCAAGCACCAAAGTGTCCTCTACATTAAGTGCAGATCAATATGCAGCCTTGATAACACCCAGTGCAGGTGAACGTATTAGTCATTAACGTGAGGGAAAATATTAGATATAATATTACTATAATATCAGGTATCTGAAAACCAAGAATAGACATAAGAGCTTGTCTTACCAAGAACACTGGAATCTGCTTTTCTAGCTTTTGGGTTCACTGAAAGAGGATTTACATTAGTCTCAGTATGCTTCTTGACATTTCGTTTTGCTGAACCAGAAGCAAGGTTAGCCGCTTCTGAAAGGGCTCTACCCAACTCCTCCATGTTTATATCTTCATTATCTCCAAAATCCTCCCCTTCAGAATCAAATGAGTACAGATCATCCCACCTCTTAGTGTCCAACGCTGAACTGGATGACATAATTGAAGGGACTACTTCTGAATTTGAACTTTTTGACTCCTCGCATCTATCAGGTTTCTGAACACGAATAGCACGCCAGCTATAAGGTCACCAGAGTGGCACGTGAGGGAAAGGATGGTGGTGTGCACAGTTGCAACCAAAAATTACAAACACTAAGATCCAGAAAGAGAATACCTCCCACACTGTGAGTTCGTGCAGCCAAAAATATACATCACACGCTCTTCAATCTTCATAGCTGCAGTTGATATAGGTGCATATACCTGCAGAAAAAGGGTTTTGTTACTTACGTTTGTAAAAACAAATCTAATAGGCTTAGTGTAATACCTGTGAAATGAGGCAAAGATTACTTCTACACGAGCTGCATTGAAGCAGATCAGTTTCCAAGGATGACTCAGGGAAAGGCCAGTCCTGCAAGAGAAGGCAGTATCAGTTTTCAAATATGATCATGAATGAAACAGGCTTAAGAAAGCTATAAACAAATTCAAAATGATACTAATTAACTGGCCAGGACCACTTACAGGAAGACCACCGATTTTAGTTGTATAATGATCGGAAGCCTCTAAGTTATCATCTGCCCATGGTCCAGGAAAGCCAAAAATGACCTCCCTCATAGCTTACCCAGCTAGAACAAACACATGACAGTGGTCAATTCCTTAAACTTAATCTACAAGCTATAATCAAATATAACGTTTGAAACTTCCAGAGCATACAAATTGATTGAAGATAATTTTCCTTTTTTACAATTTCTTTTCTGGCATGCTGCTTCTCCTATAATGATAAATAATTTGAGCATTTCACTATATATTTCCCATAATTCCACCACGAGGTGCAAGTAGAACAACATAAAGATGCTTGTCTAAAATATCCAGCACTCAAATCAGGGACAGAGAGAGACTTGTCATTTCCTTTATAAAGAGAAAAACGATCTCACTAGATAAACTTGTATCTCAATCTAGACAACAAATTCAACCTTTAAACAGAGTAGTCGTTTGCAGCTATGTATTGAGTACGTTTCGATCTTTGACTAAGGGTACACCACATCTTGAGGCCATTACATCTCTTGGCTGGGCGAAGGAGAACCAAGAAAGAAACAAACCTACTAGCAGGAAGCAACAGACTAATAAGTCATAGCCAGAAGTCCTATGGATAGAAGGAAAAAAGATCACAAATATTTGTGGTCCATGGGCACCTATATTTGTATGCTGTAGCATAGGTTGAATGTTTTTCTGAGCAGTAAGTAGGTAATCTCCCCTTAATTCAGGGAAGACCGGTGGCATTTGTGGACCAATTCTCTCACGAAAAGAGATCGACGTTGTTGTATACTTCATTCTGGTCAAGATGGTTTTCTTTTTGCTAGCCTTAGAATGCCAACATTTTAGGGGAAGCAACTGGCAAGGAAGCTAGGAAAGATACGCAACCTATCTTCTATTAATTTGGCTATCTCTAGATGATGGATTTTCAAAAAGAGCTCCAGGTGAAACATAGCATGAGAAGGCTAATACCACTATAGAAGGGAAATGGCACCATAGCAAGTGACACATTACTGGGGAAGAAGAGAGTACATAATTGACATCGACAATCACACTACTATTCCTAGTTAATATCAGATAACATCGCAAGCCTCAACATATACGTAACAAACTCCGAGACCCAATTATTAGTAAATACTTTGGAGAAGGAACAAAAATATTGTAGACACTATTCTTGTTTAACATACAATCTTAACACGTAGCTCACACGACAATGGTGTTTACACAGTCTACTCACGAGTGATACTCTAGTTCCGAAACTAAAAGCTGTAATAATCCATGAAAAGTTCAATTTGCACAAGAACTACAACTCGCAATAATTAAAATTGTAGAACTATACTTTAACATGAATTCATTCATGGTATTGAACCTGTTAATGAACCATCAAATCATCACATATCAAGAATCAAAACTTGTTGAATTTTACAGAAATTCGTATGCAGTAACGGAAAAAATTCAACTTCTTTTATCAACATGAACACAGCTAAATAGAATAGAATACTAACACATTTGAAAAGAACCAAACCTATATCACAATCCAACTAAACCTGTAAAGAATTTGAAACCAACAATTTCAATATACACCCCCCAAAATAATATGAAAAAATACAATTGATATATCAAATTACGAACAAATTGGCAATCAACTGAGGTTTAACGAATTGGTGCATACCCTCTTTGTTTTTGTCTGCCGCTGTTACTGTTAGGCTCGACGTCGACAATGGAGGTTTTACGTGAAAGGGTCGGGATGAAGAGGAGAGAGAAAGAGGGAAGGGGTTTAGGGTTTATGTGTCTTCTTCAATCTCAGTACTATCAGTATTTTTTTTTTTTGGACAAAGAGTACTATCTGTTATTGTTGGGTCTTTTCAACGGCCTTTTTTTGATTTTCCAGGTTGGACACAGTTGCCCCTGATGTAATGAATTAACTACAAACTAAGATACTGAACTTTAACATTTTGGTGGTTTAAGGTACTGAACTATTTTTTTGATGGTTTAAGGTACTCCTCCACTTTTCCGGTCAAAATTTGCTGACGTGGCAGCCGACTTAATTCTTTTAATTTTAAAATTTTGAGAGGAGAAATAAAATAACTAATTAATAAACTTGGCACTTGAAGTACCCAAATTACCCCCACTATATTCACTTGCTCTCAGCCCTTCACACCTGTCCAACCCCTCAATTTCTCTCTCCTCCCATTGCTTCTCCTCATGTTCTCTCCCCCAGTTCCATGGCATACCCAAATTCAAGTCTCCGAATTTTCCAAACCATTATTTGCTAGTTTCATAAATTCACAATAAAAACACAAACTGTATAAATCAAGCCAATTAATTTTTCTCCCATCCTATGTTCTACCTCTTTCTCTCTCATCATCCATTATCACCCATTCAATTTGTACAGGGGCAAGAAGCAAAATTCAACCAAAATCAAAATCATCAAATCCCCAACCAAAATCCTCACAAGGATACTATCAAACCCAAAACCCTCACAATTTTGAAAACTTTCAAACCCAAAATACTCACTGCACAATTTTTTACGAGGGATGAGTGAGAGAGAGAAAGATAGTTGCCGCCATTATTGGAGGTCGTCGGCGACCGCCATTGGAGCCACCATGATTCAACCACGCGTTAGGATTTACCATGTTCTATTCTACTCAAAAAATTGGAGCCACCATGGGGGTGGTAGTGGTTGTTTCAGGGGG
>BSSO01008185.1:0-10344 GCA_030267885.1 Mesembryanthemum crystallinum | reverse complement strand
TTTATTCGTAAGCTTAGCCAAGGTTTAGCAATTAGGCATAGTGATCAATTTGTCCTTATTTGAAAATTGAATCCAATACTCCATGAGCTTTCCTCGGTCAAAGGAAAAAGAAAGGAACTTTTGGCAAGGAAACCCTCGTGAGTTCCCTTATTTATCTATTGATGTATTTATTTATTTATTTATTACTATTTTTTTTTTTCTTGTATGCTTAATCCATAGGATTACTTGATTTTAGGGTGCATTTATCACTTTATTCAATCTTATTTTTGTTCAATTCAAATCATCAACTTATTTTCTCTCACATTTTACTATTAATTCAGTGCCAATTCATTTCATTGCAAGTCGTTTCAGTTGAAAATTTGAAATGAACACATCTAGTTTTAGTTGCCTAAAACTTAGGTTCATGTATATTTTTGGGTGAAACATTTCAAATTCGGGTTCTCAAGCTGATTTTTTTCGATTTTTTCTTTATATTTCTTTTTTATTTTCAGTTGAATTTTAGAATGTCTAATCAAACCTATCAACTATTTACTTCGCAATTTCTTCTTTTTTTTTTTTTTTTCTATTTAGGGTTCCAAGTATCCAATTTGCCCTAACACCTTCAAAAGGTTAGAACCAACCCTGCCTAAATACATAATTGCCTAGTGGCAGATCCAGTAAACTTTTAGAGGGGGTTCCCTCTATTTACAAAAGTTATTGATTACCTAAAAATAAATAAAAAAATTCCCCACAAAAAAGATAGTACTAAACTAAAAATATCCTCACAAATGGCACATTAATCTGATTCCGTACTATTGCATCACCAATTTTAATTTAACTCGTCATCGGGCTTAATAAAAAATTGGGTGCTAACACATCGTTGCGCATGGGCACACATCAAGCCCCAGAATCCACACCTACTAAGCGGCTGACCAGGCACTCCTGGGCCATAGGCTCAGCACGCGGTCGCAGGGTCGCTCCGATACCATTTTGTAACACCCCAACCTCTACAACAGGCTGGAGGTGCTACTAATATCCGCTTCCATGGTTGAAGACTGACCCCACATACCACCACAAGTCTTTCCAACATGTTTTGTCCTCACTCACATGCTCTTGAGAAACTTCCCAGGAGGTCACCCATCCCAAATACTACTCCAAGCCAAATACGCTTAATTGTGAAATTTCTAAGGAATGAGCTCACTGAAAATAAGATGCACCTTAGAGCACCTCCAATGGGTGACCTATTAATTGGGTCCATTTGGTTTTCTCTCTCTTTCAACTCATCTCCCACCATCTTCCTAACCCAATTCATAAAAACACCCCCAATGGGTGACCTATTAATTGGGTCAATTCTACTTTTCTCTCTCTTGCACCTCACTTTTCCACTACAACTTCTCTCTCATATTTTCCCAACTTGAAAATTAGATTAGTGTAATATAAATAAATTGTTGATCAAAATCGCTCATTAATTACGTTAATAAATTCGTTTAATCATATTGAAAATAAAACTCGTTTTTTTTACAATATTGAAATTACGAATTTTATTTTCGCTTTTGATTTTTTTATATTTAAAATGAATTTAATTTAAAATATATTAAAGAATAAGTAGAGAAGATGTAATTTTGAGATGTGAGCAAAACATATCAAATTTTGTCTCTATTTATAGAGAGGGGGGGGGGGGAATAAAGCCGTTGGTGATTTTTATTTATTTTTATGATTTTTTTACAAGCCAAAAACCAGATTTTTTGATTCAAAAATAACCCAGCCACGTGGCGCCCTCTGATTCGCGCGGCTGATGCCCCCTGCACCCCCCCTGCTTGCGCGACACGTGTCCACCAGCTGCAAGTGGACCGCCCACTTAACACAGCCCAAAACATTGTGTTTGAAGCTTCTCTAGCAAACTGAAAACCACCGTACGATGCATTTTGAGTGTGGAGTTTGCAAAAAAAAATTTACCAGGTCTGGACAGTTGGGTTTGCGTGCGGTCTCAATTGGGAGAGACCTGGTCTCTCAAGAGAACGAATTTACAATTGGGTCTATTGCATTTTGCAATTGACCCAATTGTGGGTCTCTATTGTAGCAAAAAAAGTTGGGTCAATTGCAATTGACCCAATTAAATTGACCCCCATTGACTATGCTGTGATATGAGTAGTACCATCAAATCATTTAAATTAAATCCTCATCCATCAAATCCTTAGATGCCGCCAACCACAAACCAATTGAATACTCTCATTTCTTTCATACCTTCCACAATTATACTACTACAAGGACAAAATTAGATTACAGATTTGCAGTCATAGTGTTTCACAATTTTTTGTACAGTTAGCAATCTATTTGAGAACTGAATAATAATTGCACAATTAACAATTAATTTGTAGTACTATAATAATTGCTCCAATTGTAAGTTATCTCATTTGACAAATACTCTATATCTGTAGTCTCTATATTAGCTAAATTTTTACTAACACCAATTATTGGAATTGTTTTTATTAAAAGTAGGTGATTAATACAAACACAAGGAGATCAGTCATGATCAATCACACCCATAATCTATCTCTAGTTGAGACTTACAATCTCGACCAAATATACATTTGTAATTTATTGTTGTTAATTATGGTATTTGTTCAAGTTCCTTTTTTTCATTTTCCAGATCTGTGTTCATAATTGTAAAAGTGGTGAAATTTACCTTAGAAATGTTGTACTCTGGCATAAATGAAATCAAAATTTGTATCTTTAAAAAAAAAAAAAAAAAACCAAAGTGAAGGCAAAACCGGATCGGATCAGATTATCCGGATATCCGATTCGGAAAATCGGATATCCGAAAAACCGGATATCCGGTTTAAACCAGATCGGATACGGATCGTATTTTTGTCGATCCGGAAAATTGGATATTCGGATTTCGGATCAAAACCGGATCGGATATCCGGTTTTGCTCACCCCTACAAGCAATCGCAGCCGAAATGCCATCTACAAAGCATGCATTTTGTATATGGCACATAACCACTAAATTTAGTGGTTGGTTTACTTCAGTTCTTAGAGAGAAATATTTTGCTTGGTGTGCAAAATTTTATGAGTTATACAAGTTTGATAATGTTGAAGATTTTGAACGTCAATGGCCTCTCACGATTTCGAAGTTCAATTTACAAGGGAATAACCATATAATAGGCTTGTACGATGCCAGAAAATTTTGGGTGCTAGCTTATCTTCGTGGCTTTTTTTTGGTGGTATGACAACTACGGGAAGATCAGAAAGTATAAATAGTTTGTAAAGCGATTTACTTTTTCACGCCCATGCTTAACCCAACTCATCCAACAAATAAGTTCGTTTAACTTTTAGTGTAGTTTTCCCATTTAAATCTCTTGGTATTCCTTTCTTAATTAATTTTTTGGAGATTTGTTTTTTGTTATGTAACTACAACATTATAAACTTTTAATATTTATATCCATTAGGTTGATCTTGCTTTTGAAGACATTGGCCAAACACANTGCCATTGAAGACATTGGCCAAACACAAATGCATCACACCATGTTGGATACATATAGGAGTTCTTGTTTGAGAAGTTTGTCACCTCTTGAGGAACAAGAATATGGAGTTTTCACAAAATTTTCTTTCAAATTATTTCAACAAGAATTGAAAGGGCGACTCAATATAATGTATTGAAAGAAAATCATGTTTTTTTCATGGTGCAACATTATAAGGAGATGCATTCAAAAAAACATCGAGTTTTTTGGAATGGTGATACAGTTACTTGTAGTTGTAAACATTTTGAATTTTTGGGAATTCTTTGTTGTCATATCTTATCTATATTCATTCATAAAGATTACTTTAAAATCCCAACTGGATACTTCCCACTACGTTGGTGCCGTGATGAATTTCATAAATTGGAGTTGATGTTCCAATGCTTTGTGAAATAAAATCGGTTGAGGATCATATAATAGTAATTGTGTTATTGAAGTTGATAGTTTCATCCAAGGTCCTCTAACTTCAGTCACAAAGGGACGACCAAAGACAAGACGGATAAGAGGTGGGAAAGAGTTACCAAAGCAAACCAAAACGTGTAGTTTTTGGCTTTTTGTAAGAGAATTGGCCACAACATTACAACATGTCAAGACAAGGAGAATGTAGATGTGAACCAGATTTCGTCAAATATTGCGAATAAGAGGAAGAAGGTTGCCGAAGACTTTGGAGATTTCAATGTCGTTAAAGTTTTAGAATTTTTGAAATAATATACAATTCCATAGCAAGGGAATTTGGTCCATTTCCATTTTCTATTTATTTTATTATTTTTTGTTCTACAAACTAGTACTAATTACCTTCCCTTCATGCTTGCAAAGGAAAAAAAAAAAAAGAATGACATTCCCTGCGAGAAAGCTTCGTTTAATATCTTCCAAAAAAAAAAAAAAAAACAAAGGCCATGTTTGGCAAAATTAGCTGTAGATGTGAGCTGTAGCTGTATCTTTTGTTAAAATCTTGTTTGGTAGCAGAGAGGAAAAAAAGAACAAGATGCAGCTTCAAGCTGTAGCTTTTACTCAAAATCTAGCTGTCAAGTGAAAGCTACTATGAATAGCTTTCAAAAATCAGCTGTAGCTGTAGCTTTTCTAAAATCTTTGTTTGGTAGCTGAGAGAAAAAACAAGAAGGTGTAGATTTTGCCCAAAAGCTGCCAAAAGTTAGCTTTTGGTGCCAAACATAGCCAAAGAAAGAAAGATAGAAAGGGATGAGAATAAGGCTGTGATACGTTAATGGAAAATTAGACAATAATCATCTTCCCCTTATCAGGAAGAGAGAGAAATACAAGAAATTTTGAAAACAAATAAGACTAGTATTTATTTGGCAATGTAATTCCACTTTTGTAGCTAATAGTAAATAAACTCTTTATTGCTTCCTTAAAAGGTGGAGGAGTACTATCAAATATTGTAGCCAAACCTATGTCGAGTATAGGTTAGAAAAACTGATAAAGAATTTATCAACTTCACCATTCTGTCATTTGCAAATTTAATAAAAGATATATTAGGTGAATCTATGTTGCATAGCTTTGTCATCCCCTTGCATAGGAAGAGAGGTAATGTTTACAAAATGACAGGCATCTATCTGACTCAGTGATAAGTAGGATAATCACTTCTGCCCATACATTTTACTCACAATTTCATATTGTCAGTTTTCTTTTTCCACACAAATTTATATTTCGCGTCGGGTCGGATCGAAAATCAGTCCATCACGACAATCCATGCCCGTCATAAATTTAATTCGGGCTAAGTTAAGCAAACCCAAAATAAAAATTCGGGCTCCATTTCCTTCCCAAAACGTGGCGGGGCTGGCTTATTTTGATCAAGTTTAAAGTATAGTTATTTCTTAAAAGGTATTGAGTGTAATTACTTCAACTATTTTAAAAGGTGGGAGTACTGTACTTGTACACAATGATGTAATTCTAGAGACTGAAAAAGTTATAGTGGAAAGAAAGGGAATTACTAAACGTAACCAAAAAATTACTTGACATAACCAAAATTTTCCAACTTACCCTTCTCATTTCCACCTCCGCTTTCTACTTTCTCACTACTTTTTCTCTCTTTTCGTTCTCTCCTTGTTAGGGTTTAGGAGTGCAAAATCGAATAATAATCAACCAAAAACACAAAGAGAAACAATAATGAACATGATAGCACACAACGACTTACATGGAAAACCCTGTTGTGAGCGGGTAAGGACGGGCCATGAAACAAATCCACTAAGTAAAGAGTACAAACGAACCCCCAAATGTGTAAAGCACACCAAGGATTAACATAGAACTATAGTTTCTCTCAAGAAAGTCTATCTCTCTCTCTCTCTCTCTCTCTCTCTCTCTCTCTGGTGGAATATATGGGAACAAGTACATAGGTAGGAGACCTAAAAGATCCTTATATAGTCCTTAAAAGAAAACACAAAGAGAAACAATAATGAACACGATAGCACACAACGACTTACATGGAAAACCCTGTTGTGAGCGGGTGAGGACGGGCCACGAAACAAATCCACTATCTAAGTAAAGAGTACAAACGAGCCTCCAAATGCGTAAAGCACAACGAGGATTAACAGAGAACTATAGTTTCTCTCAAGAAAGTCTCTCTCTCTCTCTCTCTCTCTCTCTCTCTCTAGTGGAATATATGGGAACAAGTACATAGGTAGGAGACCTAAAAGATCCTTATGTAGTCCTTAAAAGAGCCATAGTCGAATGAGGAATAAGTGGGCTGGTGTAAGAAATAAAAGTCTGACAATCTTGTGAGCAACACGGCATGTTGCATGACAATGCACAATTTGACACGGCTATGTAAATGGGTCAGATTCAGTAGATACAATGCGAGAGATAGGAGTATGTACATGTCGTTTCATACGTGTCCACAGAACATTGCTTTTCAAGAATACTCCAAAATCCTCCATCAACACACAGGAGAGCTAAAATAGACTAAGTATAAACAACTCTACAGAACCCAAAACTTGAGGATTCGAGTCACACATCCAACAATCTCCACCTTGAACCAAAATACGAAAGCAAACGTCGTCATTGCCATCAAGCCTCGAAGGGCGCTCAAGCATCAATGATGCCAACTAAGCTCGGGCAGTGGTTGAACTTAAAGAGTGGGAGAGGCTTGGTGAACATGTACACAAGATTGTCGCTGGTGTGAATCTTCTCAAGATCACCTCCCCTTTCGCGGCAGTAACTCGAATGAAATGGCAATTAACATCAATATGCTTGGTTTTCGAATGAAATATGTTATTCTTTGTCAAATGAACAACATTTTGACTATCATAGAAAACAACAAGGACATCATGAGGTAGACCAAGCTCTATCACCAAACTACAGAGCCATTTAGCTTCTTTCACCCCTTCAGTTGCTGGTATATACTATGTTTCATTGGTAGACAAGGATGCAATAGCTTGTAAAGACAAATACCAACTGATAGCAGAACCACAATGAGAAAATATATAGGATGGAAAATACCTTTTTCGATCAAGATCACCACCATAGTTAGAGTCAACATACCTCACTACACTACCGGGGCTAGCACGCCCCTTATCAAAGACCAAACCCACATCACTAGAACTCTTTAAGTAATGAAGGATCCACTTCATACCTTCCCAATGCTCATTGCTAGGATTATGCATAAAACGACTTAGTACACCAAAAACATGCACCAAGTCAGGTCGAGTAAATATCATGGCATGTATCAAACTACCAATGGCACTAGAATAAGGAACATGAGACATACGCTTTTCTTTTCTTTCTCGGTATTTGGGCAGTGATCTCTAGCACCTTGTGAATATAACCCTTTTGAGACAACGTGAGCTTTCCTGCTTGTCAATCTCTACTAATCTCCATGCTCAAAATCTTATTAGTAGCACCCAAATCTTTCATTTTAAATTCACTACTAAGTTGTGCCTTCAATATAAAGAAATAAATAAGAGCTTTACTAGGTGCAGCAATTAACATATCTTCAATATAAAGAAATAAATAAGTGAAGGACCCATTCGGATGCCTCTGAAAATACAGACACTCATCATAATTACAACAATTATAGTGATGCCCAATCATAAAAGCATCAAACAATTTGTACCACTACCTGGGAGACTACTTTAAGCCATGTAATTATTTCTTCAGACGGCAAACATGATCCTCTTTACCTAGGACCACAAAACCCATGGGTTGCTGAATTAGATTTCTTCTTCAATGTGACCATGAAAAGTTTCCGTTTTCATGTTGGTTTGCTCCAACTCTAAATCATAAAAAGCCACAATAGAAAACAAAATCCGAATAGAAGTATGGTGAACAATTGGAGACAATACCTCATTGAAACCAATACCCTTGAGTTACTTGAACCCACGAACGAAAAATCTCGCCTTGTGCCTCTTTGGCTCAACCTCGGGGATGCCATCCTTAACCTTATACAACCATTTGCAGCTAATCGCACGCTTCCCCTTAAAAAGTTTCAGCAAATCCCAAGTCTCATTCTCGTGAGGCTTTCAACCTCGTCTTGCATCATTATAGCCCACTTATCAGCATTTGGGCTAGCAACTGGGTCGAAGTAATTCCTTTGCTCATGATCCTCTATCTCTTTTGCTGCGACGAAGACATATGCGACCAAGTTGCAATCATAATCATCAAACCTTGCAGGCCTTTGGACTTGTCTTCTTTCTCGATTCCGAGCTAAGGCATACTCAGGTCGAGGCTGCGGGTATTGACTAATATGGGCGGTAGTAGCACCTTAAGCCCCATATATGGCTCGACATTAAGAGTAATAGGGACATTCTCCTTGTTGGTTGCAGCCTCCATCTTAAACTCTACCTTCTCCTTGGTACTTTCATCACCTGCACCAACGGAATTAGACATAGTGTCTTGCCCGAAAGATAATATAGTGTTTTCATTAATGGTTACATCTCTACTATGAAAGATCTTATAATACTTAGGGTCGGGGCACCAAACACGATAACCTATAACCCCAGACCCGAAATGTAATACCCAGCAATTTTCTTATTATTTTCAGATAATAGATTAGTCAGCTTATAATTTCTAAGTGAAGAATTATGAGCATTTGAGCTATATCGAGCTGAGTTATTGATTTTTTTTTTAATTCAATTAAGTGATGGTAGTTATATTAGAATTGGAGTTTTATGTCTATTAAATGAAGAATTTCAGCTAACAGTTATAAGTTATTTGGGAGTTAGAATAGCATACCCACAAATGAGAAATAAAGAGGATTATTGGAGTTGATTTAGAAGATCAATATTAGAATTTGGAGTATCAGTTAAAGAGAGATGTAATAGGATTGTGATTAGAAGAGTAATGAGATAAAAGAAAAAGGGATAAGAAAATAAAATAAAAGGATGAACCCACTTACATCCCCAAAGCAAAAATCAGACTACTCCCTCTCATCTCATTTCTCTCTCTCGTGCTCTCTCACGCCACACCACCACCGATGCACCGCACGCAATCACCACTGCCACGCCACACCCGCCAGCCACCGCCACCACCGCACGTCCTCACTTCGCCGCCGCCTCCTCCTCCCCGTCATTGCTGTACGACTCAGCTTTTCTTTAGGTGTTGTTACTGTCGCTGGGAACAACGGCCATTGGCGAGCTCCACCGGTGAAGGCTCGCCGGTTCCACCGTGCTACCACCTCATGCACCATCCCTGACGCGTGGTCATCACCACCACCAGCCAGCCATCCACTCTTCTTAACTCCTTGATTCAATTTGGGTAATTGATCTAAACCCTAACTTTAAATCAGATTAATTTTGGGTCTAAATCAATTAATTAGAGATTGATTGGAGTGTTTTTGGGTTGAAATTTGTAGAAGTTGGAAGCTTGGAGTTGTGGGTATTGCTACTAGGAGTATTCGGTTGAGGTAACCTCTATGTCCATCAACATACGGTCCCGTTTTGAATTTGATTTCAGCATACTAATGAGCTATACGCATGTTTGAAGCTATAGGGATTGTATGATAGTTATGTTTCTTCCGAAATCATCAGCTTTTCACAAGTATTACTTGTAGTACATGTTGGGTTTTGGTTGAAATTATCAAAGTATGCATGACAATTACTATTTTATTGACGAAAACCTTGTGATTTATATCGGTTTCTATCATGACTTGTTTCTTGAGCTATGTTATGTATTTTTAAGGGAAGAAGAATGAGTTTTATTGATTGAAACAAGTAAATTATTAAATTTTTACATGCTGTCCAAATTTAGAAAATGGACTAAAAATATTATGAAATGCTTGTTTTATGACTAAAGCAAAGAAAATATGCTTTACTTATATTATGAGTTATATTAGATAGTTTTTAAGCATAATTTGAGGAGTTTGTATCAAACCAAGCTTTGTTTTATTTTAAAACGAGATCAAGAAAGATTTTTGTGTTAGAAGTTTTAAGGATCTTGCATGAGTATTGAAAAGTACACGCATTAAGAAGTAAAAGAGACGTTACTTGAGTTTTGTATGTATGAAATAATGGTTATGATTTCTTATAATCAGTTTATGATATTGAATGAGTTCAAGATCAAGTTATTCATGTTTAAAGTGAAAGACGGCATTTTGGGTAGTTTAGGAACTATTGGGTACAACTATGTGTTAGTAAGACGTCTTATTTGAGTTATGAGTTATGAACTAAGTTATAAAGTGAAGTATATTATTAATTCATGTTATTCTTTGAGTATAAAGGTATTTCAACAGAAATCAATTATTATTCACGTTTCAGTTTTCAAAGTTATGAGTTAAGTATTATTGAGTTTAACAAGCTCTTTGAATTTGAATTATAAATTACTTATACTATTATAAGTCTTATTGAGATTTACTTATGAGTTATATGCATTACCATGAAATGAGTCTTCAAGTGATTTT
>BSSO01008184.1:0-10347 GCA_030267885.1 Mesembryanthemum crystallinum | reverse complement strand
ACCCACCTCCTGAGAGCACCCAAAAATTTGCGGTGCTATGTGGGAGACTTCAGTCTTCCTTGATCCATGTACTCATCAGATTTCAAGTTACATGTTGCCAAGCACATTTCATTTGCTATGACAATTGGAATAAACTATAACAGTACAATTTTTTTTTTTTTTTTTGGCTATTAATTATGGAATTTTATTAATCACCAAATGAAAAGTGAGAGTACAAACGCAGGTACAACTCAAAAAACACCTCAACTGTAACAGCATTAGGGGTATTAAAGGGCTCACCTCCTAAGGAGGGTATCCCCTCTCTACCAACATCATATGCTAGTTGATATCGAACAAGACCATACAGAGCACTACAATGATATTACAGTACACTTTGCTTTTCCTGATATTCATGCATATGATCAATTAAATTCAATGATGCCTTGGCTCATAAGCTTCGACCAATATGTCTTGTTGAGGGATCAGATCAGCAAAAACGAAACACAAGTTGGAGCTCCAACAATTTGATGATACCTAGTAGTTGTCTCGCTACCCTAGTTAGCCAAATCTAATATGGACAAATCATTGGGCTGAGCTATCACTACACACAAATCAAAAAATAAAAGATTTGCAAAATTATAGGTTCTTTCTAAACTTTGTAAACGGCTATACCCTAAAGCCCAAACATTTTTTCTTGAAAATAAACTTATTTGTCCTTTGAGTAAGTGCGAGTACTTGTGTATAAGCTAAATGAATGACACATTTTCTTCTCCTTATGCTTGTCAAGTCTCTACAAATCCTACAAGTGATCCATTATAGTAGCTGAGCAATCCAGAGTTCTCCACGCATTTCCCAGCTTTAGAGAAAGCCTATTGAAGGAACAAATGCAAGCAATTTACCTAATTTCCCATGCTAAGAATACTCAAATTCTGAAACAAAACCTCGCAGGTTTCGTATTTGGAGCTTAGCATTGGTTTTGATCTCCCAAAGCCATAATTCTTTCACATGAAGCAGTTAGTAGGTGTCAAGTTCACAAAACTTATCGCTTTGATACATGTAGAATAATATCATTGATAATAAGTTCCGTGAGATTTCCTCTTTCATAGATGACTATAGATATAGGGATACAATCCTAAATGGGTCATAACAAGTGTTGGGCCTATGTGTATCTGATTACAATTAAAATTACATAATAATAATAATAATAATAATAATAATAATAATAATAATAATAATAATAATAATAATAATATACTCTCTCCGTCACGGTAATACGTTACTGAACAATTTTGGGTATGGAGTTTAATGCAAGTTTCAATTGTTTGAATGTTCCTCTTATGCTCTTCAATTATGTGTGAGAGAGGAACAAAAAAACTGAAAAAGAATAAAATATTAGAATGTGAGAGAGATAGAAAATCAAAAGAGAGAGAGTGATTAGAGAGAGAAAGAGGATTTTTTTTATTGTATTTTGGAGATTGTGGAGGGGTAATATGGGTAGGTTATAAAGATTTATTTGGTTTGGTAACGTGTCGGTTGGACAATTTAGTTGTTGGTTTAGTAACGTATGGGCGGGACGGAGGGAGTATATTCTATCGCACATTCATCTTTTTTTCTTTTTCTTTGGAGTTAAAAAAAAAAAGAAGGAAGAAGCTCTATGATCGGAAATCTATTATATCCAANTTTTTGTTAAGTAAGAAAAGTTATTAGGGTTCCTCATCTCGAGGAGGATCCTAATCCAAAAACAAAGAAAAAAGGTGTGGATTTACATCCAACCTATATAGTCTATAATCTATACTTAAGAAGAGTTTGTGATCGGACAGGCTGGACATATGAATTCTTTTAACTCCCATTGATCCGAGGGGTCAGCTCGCCATGAGGTGAGACAAGTGGCACTATTGTGTAAGCAAGCTGTTCACTGCCTACCCACGAGTAAGCTGTTCCGTCCTAAAATGACTGAGAACTCACAATTTCTTAACCTGTCCACTCCCACCCTAACCTTGTTTTTCAATAAATAAGTCAATTTTATTTATTTTTTTATTTTTTTGACAAGAAGAAAGACAATATTATTAAATCTGGAAATCAGTACAAGTGTTTGAAGATAACTTACCCCTAATAGCTAACCTATGGGCATCATTATTCATACATCTATTAATATGACCAAAAGTGAAGCAATCAAAGTTACTAAGTAAAGAGTAGATGCTATTAACAATATTAGCAACTTCAACAGGAGCTCGTCCTTTCTGTTGTAATAAGTCCACAAGAGTCTTACTATCACAGAATAAGGTGCAGCAGGAGTGAGAATTAGCACGAGCCCAAAGCAGAGCCTCCAGAACCGCTTTTGCCTCCGCCTGTAAGGCCGATCTAGCATTGTATCGCATCGCACCATTGCCGGCAATAGTCATATTTCTGTATCTTGCAATCCAACCAATTCCTCCTGCAAGGGATTTTTTATCCCACGCACCATCCATGAAGATAATGATTGAATTACAGTCAGATATATTACGGGCTTGTGGTATCGCTTGTGTACCATCCTCAGTATATTGTTCCACTGTCCCCCTTCCCTTGTACTCGGCATTATTCACTGCTATTATCTGACTAAAAACCTCATGGATAATGCCCATGGCTCCGTACGGTGATGGTGCCACGTCACGAAACACACATTTGTTCCTTATTAACCATATACTCCATAGCACAGACACAAAATGCTCAAGTCGAAGTGCACCATCCCCTCTTTGTTTTGAGAAGAAAGTCAACCAGTTTCTAACCCATTGGTGAATAGGAATAAATTCTTGCCCCTTAGTTACGATACCCAAGTTACATGATAACCAAATATAGACGAAAATTCACAGTACCGAAACAGATGACAGAGGATTCCTCCTGGACCAAAGAAACATGGCAAAAACGACACCTATGTGGCGTAGCATTCGCCATTTCGAAAACTCCTCACCAACAGGGAGGGCATCATTTCGGAATTAAAGTGGAACCCCATAACTGTTTCCAGTTGACATCATTTCTCGGGTAACGCGAGTTTGGGAAGACATGGTTTAAAGAATGAAGATAAGCATAACCTTGTCTAACCTGGTACCTCCCATAAGCGTCTCTACACCAAATAATATAATCGCCACCAGGATTTAAGGGTAATGCCAATGAAGAAATCCTAGAAACCCATGGTTTCGTAAAAAAGAGCCGTAGGAGCCTAAGATTCCACCTTCCATTATCAATAAAATCCGCAACCTTCAATAAAATCCGCAAAAGAGAGGGATGAACCGGTGGATGTCTTTCAGGTATCCATGGATGCTTCCAGAAATCAATACATTTGCCATCACCAATCTGCCACCGACAAGAGCTCTCTAGAATTTGAAGCCCCCAATGAAGTCCTCGCCGGCCCCATGAGCAATTCGTCAATGTATGGAACTTCTTGCCAATTGTAGCAGCCAAAAGGGAGGTTGGTTCAGTCAGAAGACGCCAAAATTGCTTTTCCAAGAGTGATTGATTAAATAGTTTCGTGCTTCTAATACCAAGCCCACCAACACCCTTTGGCTTGGAGATCACTTCCCATGCTCGCCAGTGAATTGACCGCAGTGAATTACACCCACCCCAGAAAAACCGAGAGCATGCATTATTCACTCTCCGTGCCATAGACACAGGAATTCTGAAAACTGAAAGAACATAAGTAGCAATAGCAGATAAAACAGACGAAATCAGAGTCAATCTCCCTGCAGACGATAAAAAAAGTCCTTGCCATGATTGCAACCGTAGCTGGATTTTTGAGATAATAGAACTAAAAAATCTCCTTCTTCTAATCTCCTTCTTCTTGCTACCAAAATCAGCTGGAATACCTAGATAAACGCCAAAATGGTTTGCACAATCAATCCCCAAATGCCTCTGGAACAGGCTTTGCCATCTCAACCGTGTATTAGGACTTGTAATAATGGAAAGCATAGCTACTATACAAGTTAGCTAACGTTTACAACATTAAGAGCAAGTTAGCTAACGTTTACAACATTAAGAGCACTCATCTAATAATAGCATCATTCAAAACCATGACCCCCACACCCAAGAGGTGTTTGGCCCACTGGTAAACAATCTTTGACTTATACACCAGGTCATGGGTTCAAGCCTCTTGAGGAGCACCTACACGAATTTATTCGTGGAATACCCGATGCCGTACGTTAGGAGGTGCCCTTTAGCCACGCCCAAGGAGGGAGGAAGTCACTCTTAACAGACACAAAAAAAAAACCACGACCCCCACCTTCTAGAAAGGGTTGAGAAAGGTAATACAATCATGTGCTTAAACGAGGCTTAAAGCAACTCAATTAGGATCAATACACCTTCAGAGGAAGTAGCTACTAAAAACACTCCTAGAAAAGTGAATTACAACCAAGCAATAAAATCGTTTATTCTGGATACACCCTGTTTCGCTAGTCCATCAGCTATGGCATTTGTACTGGGGGATTTGTGGACTATGATGATATTCGGCCATTTGCGCTTGAACATCCTGATATTGTTGAGAATAACTCGAACATTCCAGGTACTCCAATAGAAGTGTTACACCAATTCATCGCATTTTGGGAATCCAATTCAATGATGAGATTGTGATGAGAAACCCACTCCTTATATATGCTGAGCTGAATAGCTTGATAAATTGCGAAAACTTCAACCTCATTGTTCTCATTGAAAGGGAATTTCATGGAAAATATACAGCAGAACGTCGCGTTCGACTCCCGAAGTACACCACCAATGCCTCCAACGCCACCTTTACTTGAAGCATTTACGTTCCATTTCATATTGTTTTGACTCGGGGGAACCCAATTTTCAACCTTCTTTGGAGCAGGATGTTGAACTGAGAGTTTAAGGCAGTAAAGGTGGCGACTGATTTCTTGTGGAGTATGAAAAAATTTCATTCCATGCTCTAACCCACCATCAAAGTCTTAAAAGATTGAATGAATTCAAACAGCTCGTGTGGGGTGGATTTCTTACCCTCAAGGATCCTTAATTACGGCCTTTCCACACGGACCATACAAGCACAAAAAAGAAAGTAATCCAGATTTTTCGAAAATGAGTACCTGTGATTATGTGGCTCCCTTGATCGAAGAAATCAATCATCAAATTTGGCAAACACCAGCTAATACTCCATAGCTCAAGCCACTGGTTCCAAATATACCTTGTGAAGTCGCAATGAATCATGATATGGTTAACGTTTACTTCTTGAGTTTCACACAAGGGGCAATCACTATTATCCACGCACTGAAACCCCATCTTTAGGAAACGGTCTCTTGTTTTAAGTCTACCTAAACAAGCGAGTCACATGAGGGTTTCTACTTTTGGAGGAGCCAGACCTTGCCATACACCCTTCACTGCTTCATTGATAACAATTCTAGATCTGTTTGCCAATTCTTTCCGGACTGACATTACCGAAAATATGCCATTGTTGGAAGATGTACTTGATGGAGGATATCAAGCAGGTTATTTGTTTGCTGCAGTTCCCACGAAAATAGAGTTCTTCTCCAGGTGAGATTCCAACACCAGTTGAGTCCATCCCAAAAACCATAACTATCAATAGTCGCTTGTGGGTTAAGGGCTCCCCATCCTAACCTTAATTCACACATTACAAAGTTTACATTGGAGTTAATCGGATTGGGTGGGAGTTCACTCTCACGCATATGATGCTAGATTTGGTGGGATCTGTTGCGGCTAGTTAAGAGATATCTTGGCTATGTTTGGCACCAAAAACTAGCTTTTGGCAGCTTTTGGGTAAAAGCTACAGCTTGAAACTTGCAATTTCTTGTTTTTTCTCTCAGCTACCAAACAAAAATTTTAGCAAAGCTACAGCTACAACTGATTTTTGAAAGCTATTCATAGTAGCTTTCACTTGACTGCTAGATTTTCAGTAAAAGCTACAGCTTGAAGCTGCAGCTTGTTCTTTTTTCTCTCTGCTACGAAACAAGATTTTAGTAAAAGTTATAGCTACAGCTCACAGATACAGCTAATTTTGCCAAACATAGCCCTTGTCTGTTGTCCAGAGTTTTGGTGTTTAGTCTTCCTAACTATGTATTTCTCATTACAATGGTCATTCAATCAACATAGCAAGAAGCAATACAAGTCAACACTACATCACAATGATTATCCTCTGAATAATGATTCATTGTTGGTTGTCTATCCATAGATTGTGGTGGGTCTTATTCTATTGCCGGGAAAGAAATGCTTTCGTAACCTCTGTTCAATCCTTGAACGAAGGGCTTGTTTACTTGGTTGTAATTTTGATTACAATATAATGCATCATTTTAGTAAGTGGAGATATGGGTAGAAAAGGGGAGATGGGGGGGAGTGATTGAGACAGGCGTAAATGATTACATCAATCTATGTAATCACAATTACTCTACTACAACCCATATAATCATCATTACTTGACTAGAAGTAATGGTATTACAATCAACCTAACAACTAGACATTTTATGAGTAGCCATGAGTATAATTATAACTAAAAGACCTCCATTAATTTGTAATCACCAATACATCCAAGTAAACACCACCAAAGTGTGCATGGGAACTTTGTAATGGCACTAATCTTGCTTGCTTATACATATCATATGCATTGCAATATTCCAAATGTATGTTTTGCTTTATGTTTATAGGGAAAGCAATAGGTCATCTAGTTGATTCGATATCTCTTTCTTATAAATATCATTAGATTTGGTGTGTGCTACTTGAAAATGGAAGCAAAGTTCTTCTGTTTCTTGAAGATAGTAGGAGTTGGTTTCAAAGCTAGAGCTGAAGCAGAGGGTCATCTTTTTTACTACCTAAAATTTGGATACAGCCATGAGAATTGACTGTTCGTGTCTTCTGCTTCAAACCCAATGTTATCTGCCGTACTGGAATCGATAAAAATAGGACACATCAATTTGCTGCAACTGTTGGAGCTGTAAACCCCTTGAGGTCTACAAAGGGAAAGGTATTATGTACATTGCTGAAGTCATAAAAAGAAGTAAGGAAAGAAGTCCACATATCACTGGTTGAAATAAGAGTTTTAGTTTTGTTCTTGCAGAAAAGTGTCTTTGGACATTGCTGCCTAGAGTACTAGTAGAAGTGGGAAGTTCCTCTCTTTTCTTCTTGCAGACAGTTGGCCTTAACCAATGCTGATTCCTTGGCCGGTCCTGGTATTACTGGGATCATCATGTATTGGGAGTTTTGTAGTTTAGAGCCTGTATTTTTTACATACAGGATTACGTCCGAAGCAACTGAATCCAGGCAATGCTGATTGTGCAATCTGCTAGAGTGACTTGAATGTCTATCTATGCCGAAGCTTTTTGTCATTTTTCTTTATAATCGAAAGATAATAATCCTATTACATCCTACTTGAGAGTAGATAGATCAGCTTACCAGCATATTATTGGTGATAAGCAAAGTTGACAGAATTGGAGGACCCAGAAAGCTTAAGTTCTAAACTTTTCTCTTTCAAAAAGTATGAGCTACCAAGGTATGAGAAATTCCATCTATTCTTGGTGTGGAGTAATTCACCCACCAAATCCTTTCAGCAACAGGGAAAAATTATCATACATATCATGTACGGGTATATCCTTGTGATTGGTCGTAAATTATTCTCATGGGTTGTAACTATGTAATCAGTTGTTACAAAATCAGTTACAATCTATTATAAATCATTGCATAGTAATTTTTTTGCAATGATACACCTAAAATGATCTTAAAACGAAAATAGTGTACTCCCCGCTCTCCTTAAAAAAGAGTGAACCTAATTTATTATAGGGTGTACTTTTTTTTTTTTTTTTTTTTTTAATTAGATAGGGTGTACTTCATAGTTTACATTTTCAAAGTTGGAAAAATTAATATAGAACCTTAATTAATAGTCATAGAACATCCACAAATATGTTAAAATAAACCAATACATTCAGTCATTCACACAGGTTGTTTTTTTTTCTTTTAAATTACTTGGGTTACTCCATCATCACTTAGAAACAAGCAAAGTAGTTGGTCTAAGAAAACGCCACAAGAACAAACCGTTATTTTCTTCACTTCCTACAATTAAAGCAAATACAGAATTTGGCCCTAATAGTAACAAAAATTAACATTTCACCTGTCACCACAGGACCCCAACCAATTTGATCTCTTGCTGATGATGACGGTGGAGAAACCTTGAGAATAAAGTTTTTAATTTAATTTTTTCATCCCTAAGTTGTCCCCAGCAAGAAGCAAAAATAAAGATTGCCATGATTTTACAACCTCCCTTCTTCTGCACAAGTCTTTCCTGCTTTACTAAGCAAACTTTGTAGCTGTTTCAACATCATTAAGATCATCACTTCACTACCTTACCTACAAAAAAAGGAAGAAATACAAAAAGAAAAGAAAAGAACAAAAGAGTTTTCTGAGGTTGTCAGCCCAACTCACAATTTGTATCCTTGCACCTAACTTTACTCTTGCTCCCACAATAAAAGGCCTTGTCTCTCCCCTTCTCAAGATACTACCAAAAAAAATTTCAAGCACAAATAGCAAACCAAAAGGGAAAACACTAAACTCACACAATCTTGAAATATGAAGCTGCTCCTTGTAGCATTGTTCCTCAAAGGCCTTGTCCTGAGCTCGGCTCAGACACCGGCCCAAGCCCCTGCACCGGGCCCTGCAGGTCCAACAAATGTAACTGCAATCCTGGCCAAGGCTGGGCAGTTCACGATGTTCATGCGGCTTCTAGACACCACCCAAGTCGCAGATCAGATGAACACCCAGCTCAACAACTCCAAACAAGGCATGACAATGTTTGCCCCAACAGACAATGCGTTTTCCAGCCTGAAAGCCGGGTTGCTCAACTCGCTTTCGGACCAACAGAAGGTGCAGCTAGTGCAATTCCATGTTCTCCCTAGCTATCTGTCTCAATCCCAGTTTCAGACGGCTAGCAACCCACTCAGGACACAGGCTGGAGACAGCACCAACGGACAGTTCCCACTCAATGTTACCACTTCTGGCAACCAAGTGAACATAACAACTGGGGTTGTCAACACTACTGTATCAAATTCCATTTACAGTGATGGGCAGTTGGCTGTTTATCAGGTTGACCAAGTGCTGCTTCCTCTGGAGTTCTTTCAGTCTCCATCGCCTGCTCCAGCTCCAGTAGAAGGAAAGCCCAAGAAGGGCTCCAAGGCAGGTGACACTTCCAATGACAACAGTGATAACACTGTCAGTTCATCTGTTATCCAGCTTGGATTGAACAAGGCAGTCTACATAGCCTATCTTGCTGTTGTCTTCATGATGTTTTTGTGATTTTGTTAACTTTTCATTCCTTTTCCCTGTGGGTGATTCTTTTCGTATTGCACTATTGCTATATGAGTTGGAAGTTTTGGTTGATGATGATGCTGAAAATTATGTACTGCTTCTGTGGTGGCTCCCTTTATTGAATGGAAATGTTCATTCTTGCCAATCTTGCTCCGCTCTTGCGTAATTAATACTACTTACTGTTGTAATCCGAAATGCAGGCAAAATTTGTGTATTAAGTAGTTATTTGTCTTATCTCAATTTGTTTTTTGTGTTTCCAGAAATTATCATTACGTTAATATGATGATGATTAAATTTTCCATCTATGTCTTTGCATGGTAAAACATCACAGTTCAATGTAGTTAATTTTACGAGAAATTCCACTTGGTATCCCTATACTTTTGACTTTTCCAGTTGGTATCCAAAACATTTTTACTAATCCAAATGGTGCCCCTATGGATTTGGAAAACTGAACTCTCTGACCAAAAGATGGATTTTTTTGTTAAATTTTTCTGTTAATTGGTGACGTGGCGCTAGTTTATGATCTAAAATGGTTTTTAATTGTTATGGGACCAATGATGTGATGAAATTACCCTTGTCTTGAATATTTTTACCTCCATTTTTTGTGCATCTATAAACCAAACATCTTTGCTCTAGGCGATGGTTTTTGGAATTATTGTGTGTTTTTCAATATTTTTTGATGTTTTGGGAAGTAGGAATAGTGTCACGTTGTCAATTAACGGAAAAATTTGACGGAAAAACCCATATTTTGGTCACGGAGTTCAATTTTCCAAAACCACAAGGGCGCCATCTGAATTAGCAAATACGTTTTGGGTACCAAATGGAAAAGTCAAAATTACAGGAGTATCAAGTGGAATTTCCCTAATTTTATCATAGCTTAATATACAACCACTTGTGTGTCATTACTATGTGATTATGGTCTATTATTTATCTAGACTGTACTGTGTTAATACTTAATTATGCATAACGAAAAACCACTGATATGAACACTCCATTAGTTGAAGAGAGATGGAAAAGAGCACTCAAAACACAATGGTATGTGCAAATTCATAGGAATTGAAATAAAAATTAGGTTTAGTAATACTC
>BSSO01008183.1:0-10347 GCA_030267885.1 Mesembryanthemum crystallinum | reverse complement strand
TATGGAAGGATGGGAGAAAAATATTGGTTTGGAAAGGTAAATAGGGGACAAAATTATGCATGGTTTGGAAAGGTAAATGGGGGACGGAGGGAGTATTAGTCTTCCTCTCAGTCTCTTTATCTCTCTCTTTCTCACTCACAATAAAAACATTCCTTCCCCTCTCTCTCTATCTCTCCCTCTCTTTCCCACTCACAATAAATTATTCCTCATCTCTCTCTTTCTCTTTTTCGATTCCTCCTAAGATCCAAAGACATATTAGGGTTTGAACCTAACAAAAATCAATCTATTAGGACCTACCACATAATTTTATAGAGTTTTTTAGGAGATTATTTAGAAGATGTGTATTTATATTGGTAATTAAACAGTATTTCTTAATTATCAAGTAGCTGTGTTTTGGATCTTTAGGTAGTTTACTATTGTGAAATATATTGTTTTAGGAAGTTTAGTAATTGATCTTGTAGATTTAAGATTATTTCGTAGCCTATGAACAACTAAAGGCAATTGGGAAAGGTTGAATTGAAGTATGCGTTTGGGTGATGCAAAAATTTTGAGCACCACCAAACTGCGGTTAGGGTGAGATAGTTTTGTAGGATTATTAGGGTGTGTACACTTGTAACTCTTTTTGATAATGATAGTAGATATTTTGCATATATGTTGTTTTTCTAGTTGAAGGGAGTTCCCCACGTTATACATATCATATATCATGAATTTTACAATAGTCACCTCTATTGCTTAGTGGTAGCCATTGAAACTTTTAATCTACACCGTTAAATTGAGTGAACTAATCTTACGTATTCATTTACTCTTCTCAGTTACTCCCTCTGTCCCATAATTAGCTTTCATAAATGTTATTGGCACAAGAATTTAGGTGGGTATTTTTGGACACAATTGCCCTTGTAGTAGAGATTAAACTAATAGAGAGATATTATTGTGAGAGAATAAAATAATTGTATTTGTAAGTGATTGGAGAGATAAAATGGATTTTTTTATTATTGTATTTGTGAGTTAGTGGAGGGGTATTGTAGGTAGGTAATGCGATATTTTGGTTTTTGAAAGTTAATTATGGGACCAAAAAAGTGGTGTTTTTAAAAGCTAATTGCGGGACGGAGGGAGTTTATGTTTGGTTGAAGCAAAAACACTTTGGATCCGACCAAAGCGATGAATATGATTTTTTTTACTTTGGTTACAACCAAAAAGAGTTTGACTCCAACCAAAGTAATAGTATTTCCACAACCACCATTTAGCGGTGGCTATGGAAGAAGCTCCCTAGCTATCATATATACTTTATTCCCTTGTATATGATGTTTACTTTTGTTTTCATTGTAGTTAAACTCCTAATAAGTGCGTGGTTTCGTATAATTAAGAAGATTTCTCAACAAAGTGGTAACAAAAACCCCCTCAAGCTCAACAAGTGGTATCCATATATTTAGACTTTGGATTATGGCTCCATAAACTAGAATAATGTTTACAACTTTATTAGTTAATTATTAAGCTTAGACTAACTCAATTCCTGTTCAAGATCATGGACAGCTTTTAGCCTTACAACTACTCACGTTACATGCATCCTTCAACCATTTCATGAATCACGACAGCCTTTGCTCCGTCCTCTAATGGAAGACCCCATCAACCTCAAACCTTGCTTATTTATAATACTTAATAACTACAACTATTAATTAATAATAAGATCCAAATTTATATCTTAAGCACTCTAGCTGAAAATGGGAACCAAAAATATTACTTGAACATTATTCCAAACTCTTCATTCTAAAAGGAAAAAAAAAAAAAAAAAAAATGTCGTCCGACCCAGCCAAGGATCTGACACCGGAGAAACAACCGGGGACGCCCCTCCCACCACCTCCAGGAGCAGACGTAGAGGCGGCAAGGCCGGCTTCGAATTTCCGAGGACTGTCAGATCTTATTCATGAAGACGAGGGAAATTGGAAGAAGAAAGGGATAGTGGTTTTGAGGGCATTGGCTTTGCTCTTCTCTTTCCTCTCTTTTATCATCATGGCTACAAATGTTCGTGGTTATTATATCAATGGTTTTCAGGCCAACTTCAATTCATCTGGGTCATTCAGGTCTTTGCTTTATTTCACCGTTTTCACTTTTTCATCTTACATTCAGTTCATTTCAATTCTATATTAACATAAAGGATTATTTATTATTCAGATATCGTCATTCCATTCAACACAATTCAATTGATACGAACAGAGCCTTAAATAACTTGATTTACTTTCTCACGTGCGACTCCCTCCGTTTCACTAAAAAATTCACGCCTTGATTTTGCAAAGTTATTAATATATGAAAAAGTATAATAATTTTCAAAGTAAAAATAATATTTTTTGATTCATCTTAAATAGCATTTTTTTTTTTTTTGGAAAAATGGGTCTACTTGTTTTATTGATCCACTCGGGGCAAAATCAAGTTAAACCATTTACAAATACAGGGGATAGCCATGCATGGCCCATATCCAACTAGAGAATAACTATATACTAATCTTAAACAGTATTTTCAAAATATTAAATTTTTATAAAATTTTGAATCTATATAAATCCAATTATTCATAGTTAAAGTATTGTGTCGAAAATTGTTTAAAATCAGTGCGTCAAAATTTTAATAAAATGAAGGGAGTACGTATGTAATTGTTACTACATTGCGTATGCATATTCTATTCTTTGAGTAGCACATCTATTTGATCCTACCTTGTTGTGGTTTCATTAGGCTTCCTTTTTTTGTTCCCTCTTTTTGTGTGTTGGTAAAGAAATACTTTTGTCCTCATTTTATATGAGAAGAAGTTGTGAGGATTAAGCTTGGGTTGTCGATGATTATGAAATTTGAATTCTTAACCTTCAAATTTGATACATTTGTGAACAGCTTATGATTTATGCAAACAAATACTTGTAACCAATTAAACATGCATGTAATTTAATTTATGATTTGTGATGTGTTATTTTGTGGCACAGCTATGTGTTGGCCATAGCTATAATTGCAATGTTGTACACTGCGGCGCAAACTGGGATTAAAATCCACCAACTTCGCACTGGAAAGGAAATTATCCCACGGGAGAGTGCAGCTCTAATTGACTTCATTTGCGACCAGGTCCGCATTTCGTAGCTCGAACCCTCTTTATTTTCATTGTTTTCATCTACATATATGGTCTTTGAAAGAATATATTGGCTTTTTCCTTGGGTAAATTTGGAATAACATTTTTTTAAAAAAATAAAATATTTGTAATAAAAATATGTTAAAGTCTATACAAAATTCACATTCACATTCGCTAATAGCTATTGTCTAATTTGCGGAGAATCTAAGATTGACCTCCCAGTTTTTGAATGTGTGAAATATTGTAATTTTCTTTTTCCGGCTAAAAAGCATAATTTTCGATAATTCTAGCTAAATTATTCTATGTTTACTCTTTATATAATTTCTAGCTTTGCTTAATTGAAGTTAACAATTGTGAAACATGTATTTTTATTTAATTTATTTATGCAGATGATGACATACTTGTTGCTATCATCAGCATCTGCAGCAAGTACAACAATAATTAGTTTGAAATCAGTGATTATGGATCCGTATGTTGATCAGTCGGCCGCATCAGTCAGCATGTCATTTTTGGCCTTCTTCTCTTTGGCTCCCGCAACCCTCATTTCTGGGTTTAATCTCTCCATTCAATTGTCTAAATCATAATCTCAATCTACAAACTTTGTTGCTTCTTTTTACCAACTTTGTATTATTACTGTATTTTTTTTCCCCTTTTTAAGGGGTGGTTTAACCAAGCTTCTACTAAGATAATTTAACTTCTTCTTTTGTTTTCCCTCACAACCTTAGCTTCCCCATCAACTTTGTCTGTAGTCCGCTATGAGTTTGCACTTTCAGAAGCTCAAAATTACGGCTGTCAATGTCTGATATGACACAACAACTCGACACGAATCCGATCCAGGAAAAAAGTAAAAAAAAAAAAAGGCTATTGAGAGAAATACGAACGCAGACACGAACACAAATCATACGAACCTGACACGATTTTGACATATTTGGTACAGTGTGGAATGTAATTATTTTATATTTTATATAATTCTTAGATAATTTAAGACCCAGACGAAATCGAAATGAAACGAAACATGAGCATGACACAACTCGACCTATTTGACAGTCTTATTGAAAATTGCCCTCAAGTAGGTTGGAAAGAAAATTTTCAAATTGAAACTTCTTATTTTATTTTCAGCTTATGAGAAGCTGAATTTATGATAAGAAGGAAGATGGAGTAGAGTGCGTGTGAGCAAAATAAGAGGATAAAGTAAAACTTGACAGAAGTCGGACCAAACAACCCATTATTATATGAAGTATATTTTTCCTTCTTTTTTCCCTTTTTCCTATGTTAAGTGGGTTGTCCCACATGTATAAAATGAGAGTGACTTGAGGTGTCTATAATTAGTGGAGTTAATCCATCCATTGCCAATTGGTTTTGAATTACAACCTCCTCCATATTATGCACACTCTCTAATGGGCCCCAATTTGTTTTCATGACCCATATTGGCCCACATGTTGTGAAGCCCAAAAGTGGCATTATGTGCGGCGGGGTGCCCCCAATTGAGCCCACGCGCATGTGACAGTGTGTGTAGGCTTTGATGTGTCTATGCTTCAACCCAATATGTGTCTTTGCGTGTGGAGAGTTGTTAAGTAGGTAGTCCCACATGTATAAAATGAGAGTGCCTTGAATTGTTTATAAATAGGGGAGTTACTACACCCATTGACAATTGGTTTTGAGTTGTAACCTGCTACATGTTATGGACACTCTCTAATAGTCCCCAATTGTTGAGAATTTAACATCCTATTTACGAGTAACTTGTTTGTTCGACAATGATATCCGAGGCAGATTTGATTTTGTAGGATCATTTGACATCTAACTTGGAACACTAGCAATAATTTTAAAAATAATTTCATTTTGCCTACCTGATGTTAGGCCTAATTGCAATTTGGATACCTGTCTTTTACATATTCTCATTTTGGGTGCCTGAAATTTTAAAAATTGTCTCATTTTGGGTGATTTCACTACGATGCTAAAAACTCCGTCAAAATGATGACGTGTCATCAATCAAAAAAATATTTTTAAAATTCCCAAAAAGTTGTAGAAAATTCTAAATAACTAAAAATAAACATTTCTTAACTTTTGAATTTTTTTTGATAATTTTTATAAATTTTTTAATACTATTTTGCTTGATGACACATCAGAACTTTAACGGAATTTTTAACGCCGTTAGTGAAATTACCCATAATTAGACAATTTTCAAAATTTCAGGTACCCAAAATGAGAATATTGAAAAGGCAGGTACACAAATTGCAATTAGGCCTAACGTCAGTTACCCAAAATGAAAATTTTCCATAATTTTACTATGGACGATGTTCAATAATATTAGTGAGAGTAACTCTCTTGTACAACCGTCTAGCCGTTAGACAGTTTAATTTAAGGGTGATTTTTCGTAACTTAAGGGTTATTTTTAGTGATTTAGGCGCTACTTTATACAACTTGAATCAATCCAAGAATAATTTTTCGCAATTTATTGGCTACATTTATCGACTTATGGCCTACATATTTACAAGTTACGGTAATTTTACAAAATTACATAAGATATAGAAGTAGCCCCTAAGTGGCTAAAAATAGCCCATAAATTGCTAAAATTCACCATTAAATTTGGTCGTCTAACGGATCTCATTTCTATGTTGTAATTATTTCATTATGCTTGCTAAACCTACAATATTATTGTGAGGAAAAAAATCGTGTTCATTGTTGTTTTAGTCACGAGTTTTTGTAAGTCAGTGAGCTCGGATTTTGTAGGTCCACTTCTTTTGGATAAAACTTATTCCTTGTGTAGGTACTAATAGGATGGTAATGGGTCGGATCTGGACTGGGTCCAGGTGAATCCAAATCCGACCGGCAATATTTAACTTGGATCCAGATTTCTACAAAATTTAGATCCGATCTGGATCTGGACTAGTCAGGTGTCTTTAATGGGTCCAAAATTATATTTCTTGTTCCTTCAATTTTAAGATGAAAAAGTAAAATTCATCGATTATGTCCTAATCGCTAAAGAGAAAATATAAATGGCATTAGGTGAGACTCTTGAATGACAAATGTAGAACTAAAAACCACTAGAGTTAGTATATTTTGCGGATAAAACATATATAAATATTACAATATGTATATTGAAAATATAAAAATTGAGTGGATCTAGTTGGATCTGAATCTAGTTTCCAGACCTGAATCGAGATTCGCCCCAATCACCTTGGATCCGAATCCAATCAGGATCCATAAGGTTCGAAATATAAAGAGATCCAAACCTCTTAAATGGTTCTTGGATCCACTAGGCAGTAGGTTGTATCTTTGTGTTGAAAATCACTAACGATTTGCCAAGAAAACAAAATGATGTTAGCTTTTAAACCACAAATTATGAGTAATAAAAAGCAACCATATGAATAGTAGTAATTTTTTTTTTTATCACATAGAAAATGCAAAATCTCTTTGATTTTGTGAGATTCTTCATGACTAGAAATTAATTCGATCTCCTACAATCTTGCCAAGCAAGAAAATAAAAAATACGGTAAAATTTTATTTTTCCTAGTTTTTTTGTGTCTACAAGAAGGAACTTCCTTCCCCCTGGGCGTGGCTAAATGGCACCTCCTAACGCACGGCCTCGGGTACTCCACGAATAAATTCGTGTATGTGCTCACCAGGAGGCTCGAACCCGTGACCTGGTATATTATCAGTGGGCCAACACCTCTTAGGTTATTATTTTTCCTAGTTCATTATGGACACTCACACAAAGTTACCATGGGCCAGCCCTACACATGTAATGGATCCCACTTTGCATTTCTCAAAGTGGACTGTGGAATTGCTTGCTACTTGGACTCACAAGGTGGAACATTGAGAGTTTTGTGGATTTGACCAGTAATTAGTTTGTTTCTTGTTCGGCCCACTATGGCAGATTCATATATATCCAAGACATGTTGTGCTACAAGAATTAAGGAAAGATGAAAAGTGGTGTAAGTACCAAAAATAACTTTGTTTTATGAGTTATGGTTAAAAATTGATTGGGACATACAAGTAGATATGTATTTGTTGCATAGAATGGTAATTTGATAGGGTCTTTTCTATCACATAAGACATGTAACTTTTGTTGTGAAACATAACAAAATGGATGGAGTAACTTTCATCTTGATACAGATGGAAAACTGAAAATTATTGAATTGGAATTGGCTGAATTGAAGTGAAACTGAATGAACAGTTATATGAGAGAGAAAAAGTAAGTTTCAGAGCTAAACTAAGGGTGTGTTTATTTCACTTTCTCGAATCCCATTTCAGGCCAACTTGTTCAGTTCAGGTCGTTAAGTTCTTGCCATATAATTTTCCCCTTACATATATACTATTCATTAAATTGAGTTCAGTTCAATTTAGATCGTTTTGTTCAGTTCAATTCATTCCAAATTTAGTATTTTCAGGCGAACTGAAAACACCCTGAAATTTACTCCCTCCGTCCCATATTTTTCTTTACATTGGACTTTACGTGATCTCCAATACAATACTTTGATCATGAATAATTGTAATTATTATATAAATGTAAAAATTATAACAAGATGATATTTTGAAATACTATTTAAGATGAATCCCACAAAAGTATTTGTACTATGTAAATCTTTATATTTTTAAACATATTAATGGTCAAAACTTTTCAAGTTTGAGCTCAAAAAGTCCAACGTAAATAAAAATATGGGACAGAGGGAGTAGAAAGGAATAGAGAACAATACAAGAAACTTTAGAGAGTCTAGACTCTAGACTTGAATGTACTTGTGGAAATATAAAGGTATTCATTTTAACAGAAATGACCTAAACAGAACTAATATGTGAGAGATCCTGTAAGTTACAAAATTAAACAGAATACAGATTGAATAAGGTGGAACGAATAGAATCATTAACAAGTCAATGTGTTTATCATCTAATCAAGCCCATAGCTAGCGTCACGAAGGGAAACATGTATCCTCAATTACTTTGATAATTACTCTAGCATTTGTGAACATGATCAATTAGCTTCTAAAAGTCAAGAAAGGAATGGTCAAACAATATGATAAGGCAAAATATATGGTACTATATCAAAACCAAATTACGTTACTCAGCCAAAAATAATAGAAGATCAAATTCAAATGTTATCTTAGTACTATGTCTTTAGACTTTGGGTTATCTCCCTTTAAATTAGAATGTTTATAACATTATTTAATTAAGGTTAGACTAATTCAATCACTCTTCAAACTAATCAAGATCATGGCCAGCCTTGTACCACTGCTTTATTACTCACGTTACATCTTCTAATTCAAACATTTCATGATTCTTGACAGCATTTGCTCCTCTAATAGAAGACCCCAACCTCCTCAAACCTAGGTTTATAATAATAAACATAATGGAGTATATTTTTGATAGAAAAATTGCTACTAGTAATTTTTATAATGGTAGTACCTAAGTATATATCTAAAGCACTTATCTAGCTGAAAATTGCAAAGCAACAATACTTGAACAAAAATCCTGCACCCAATTTTTTTTCCTCTTCATACTAAAAAAAATGTCTTCACAAGTGGCTAAGGATCCAACACCGGAGAAACAACCCGGGATGCCACCCATTCCGCCGCCTCCAGGGGCGGACGTGGAGGCGGCTGGGGAGAAAGGGTCTACAGTGGAGCCCACAGAGACGGTGGTGAGGCCGGACTCCAATTTTCGAGGATTGTCAAATGTTCAACAATGGAAGAAGGCGGGCCGAATGGCAAGAGGGGTGGTGGTTATGAGGGCATTGGCTTTGCTCTTTTCATTCCTTTCTTTCATCATCATGGTAACAAATGTCCGTGGTTACTATTTGGATAGTTCTGTTAACTTCAGTTCTTACCAGGAATTCAAGTAAGTCAAATAAATAACTTTGTTGATCACTACCTCTTGACTTGTTAATGCATCACTTGTATAAGTTATAACCAAATGTGAAATTGATGATACATACTTTTTCTTGTGTTATTTGTGCGTGGCACAGTTTTGTGTTGGCCATAGCAGTACTTACGATGATATACAGTATGGTGCAAACTGGGATAAAAATCCATCAACTTCGCACAGGGAAACAAGTGATTTCACCAAATACTGCGGCTCTTGTTGACTTCATTGGCGATCAGGTTCACATTTCCTTTCCCATTCCTCTTCACATCGTTGTTTGTTTTAATTCATTTAGTAATATTTGTTGCTAAAATTTCAACCATGACAAGCTTAGTGTAATGAAGGGAGTACTAACAACCAGTCGATTAATAGTTGACTTTTTTTTTCTTTGAGTATTAAAAAATTAACGAATAATACTCTTGTTGGAGTATTAAAAAATTAACGAGTAACACTCTTGCGAAACCGTCTAACCATTAGACGGCCCAATTTAAGGGTTATTTTTCCAATTTAAGAGTTACTTTTAGCAACTTAAGGGTGACATATTACGACTTATGTTGATTTTAGGGCTACGTTTTTCAATTTAGGGGTTACTTTTAGCAACTTAGGGGTGACATTTTACAATTTAAGTTAGTTTTATAAAGATGCATTAAGCACCCCTACGTCGGTAAAAGTAGCCTATAAATATAAATTGTAGAAAGTCAACATTGAATTAGATCGTCTAATAGTTAGATGGTTGTATCCAAGAATTTACGTAAATTGACAGTTGGTGTACCATTATTTTTATTTTTATTTATTTATTTATTTTTTTTTTTTTTGCAGATAATGGCATATATGTTGCTATCTTCAGCATCTGCTGCGAGTCCAAAAGTAGTTGGATTAAAACAAAATTTCGTGGATCCTTTTATTGATCAGTCGGCTGCAGCCATCAGCATGTCATTTTTGGCCTTCTTCTCTCTTGCTCCAGCTGCTCTCATTTCTGGATATTCTCTCTCCATTCAATCCTACAAATGATAACAATTTTCTTTTTCTTCTTTTTTATTTTTAATAAAACAAATGATAACCATCGTTTTTTCTTTCTGTCTTTTGGACTTGGATTGTCCTTTATTTCTTTTTCTGTAAGAAATAACGTTGTACTTTCATCTAATTTACTTCCCTATCTCAGGCCATTACAATTTCCTAAAATGTACTCCCTCCGTCCCGCCCATACGTTACCAAACCAACAATTATTTTGTCCCACCCACACGTTACCAAACCAAATAAATCATCATAACATCCCAATATTACCCCTCCACTATCTCCAAATACAATAAAAAATCCATTTTCTCTCTCTAATCACTCTCTCTCTCTCCAACACTCTCTCTCCAATCACTCTCTCTCTTATGATTTTC
>BSSO01008182.1:0-10348 GCA_030267885.1 Mesembryanthemum crystallinum | reverse complement strand
TTATTTAGTAATTGTGTTTGCTCGTTGTATTAGCCTTAACATTCGACCTTCGGGTTGGATGTGGCGGTCGTCACCTCGGACTTGTTGGTCTGCTTTCCTAAATTCGAGATTAGCGAGTCCAGGGTGTGACGGGGGGGTGTATGACATAGCTTGAGATTGAAACACCAAGCTCAGATCTTGATTAGAGAGATACAAATAACTCCAACCAGCATTTCTAAAGTGCCAGATTGAAACGATGAAGGCAATGATTTGGAGTATTAATGTATTATACTTTACATAGAAACACATTTGAATACCTATTCCTTGAACTAGCCTAAAACTTGCCTTTATTCATCAGATATAGAGGGCTAGACAGACTTAGTTACCTGAGCTGTAGACTACTGTTCCCAACGTCAGCAAACTACCATTTGTGTGAGACCCTTCCTTTAACTTGTGATACATGTTCGCTTCCTGCTAAGATCAACAAATTTTGGTAGATTTATACAAGCAAATTAGAACCAATTCTTACCAAAGTAGTTGTATAAAACCAATGAGCTAGTTAAACTTGGCGGCGTATTCTGCCACTAAGGCCAGAAACTCAATTTATGGTTGCAGAATGACATTTTTACTATTGAAACCTCTTCGTTACTTATAATTGTGTGGATTAGGTACATACATTACAATAAATTACTAAATGGGAAAAAAAATATACTAAACTTATATACATACAATGGATTTTAAAAATTCTAGCAAGAAAAAAAAGTAAATTTAATGAGAACATCAATATAGAATGAGATACATGTAAATTTCATAAGACTCTGATAAGATGTTAATCTCCATCAAATTGAGTAAAAAAAAAAAATTTACTATATGAATTGCCCTCCTAGAGTTAAGAATAGTGTATGCTTTATTTACGAAAAAACATATATATAAACATAGAGAATACTTGAGGAAAATGGATGGAATAGAAGAGAGATAAGTATGTGAGAATGATGAATAAGATACTTATTAAAGCTAGTACACATATAATAAATATTGGGACTCGAAAAACTTCGATGAGACCGGTGAGTGAGGGAAGAAAAAGCTATCCTAGAGTAATATGTCAAGAAGTTTTAATTTGATAGAGTAATATTATGAGGGAGGATTCCAAGAAAGATAGGTTGGGCATAAACTACACCGTGGGGAGCTAGTTTTTAGAATAACTGTTTCCCAATTTTCTTTGTGGGTGGGGAAACTTAATGCTGGATGGTGGACTACTCATTCAAATTCAAAAGACAAGAGAGAAAAAAAAAGTAAGAGTGAGTCATAGTAAGCCTATTACAAATCTATCCTTAATAATTGTTAATTAAGTGTTTAATGGATGAGGGCTATTTTTGAAAATCACAATTTGGACACCAAAAGGTCAGTAATTTGCTTATAAGATAGTATAGATGACATTTTATCTCCTCACACTTTCACTCTCCACACAAATCTGGTTTTCTCTCTCCTCACACATTCACTCTCCATACTCTCCAAAACACACTCTCTCTATTTACTCCATCTTCTCCTCAAATTTTTGGAAGCAAAGCAAAGCACACTTCTCTAATCACTCCATTTGAATTACATCAATTAAAAAAAAAAAAAATTAAACTGACCATCAACCGTGGAAGCTCACGGCCAGGCATATGCCCAACTGTGAAACTGGTTTGGCTGCACATATGTCCAGTCGTGCCAGCTCAACGGTTGGACATAGGCTCAAGAAACTATGTCTGGCCATACCAGTTTGACGGATGGACATATGCCCAACCGTTATGTCCAGCCTGAACATCTGCGTGGCTAAGTCAGTTATGAATTCAAATTTAAATTTTGCTTGAATACATTCATATTTTTTTTAAAAAAATTAAGAATTATTTATCTTCCAATAATCGTCTTGAACTAATCTTCTATCACTTTCTTCATGATTATCGTCCATTACCACAAATTAAGATTGATTTTGAGATGAAGAAATGGAGAGAGAGTGTGGAGAGAGTGTGTGAAAAGGAGGGGAGAGAGCTAAAGTTTTATGTATTTAAAGTTAGGGGTAGTTTTGGATTTTGTCCTACATTTTGAAATTTTGTCCCGCATTTAGTATGTTTCCAGACTAATCTAATTTGTCTAAAAAAACAAAATAATACTCAACAGTTTTTTTAACAATGCATTAATGCATTTTCCTACGTAATCTTATACTACACTATACTTCCTCCGTTCTTAAATGAAAGTTAATTACGGTTTCCGTTTAGTGCTATATTTGAATGAAAGTTACCCTTCCCTTTTTTGGACACAAAAAACCCCAAAATGGACAAAAATACCCTTAGTCATTCTATGTCAAAAACAAAAAATGAAATCAAACAATCAAACCCCAAAAATCAACATACCTTAATTAATGAAACCAACCCCCATATATCACTCCCATTTACTGATCCTCTAAACCAAAACCACCCAAAACATCCCACCCATCCCCCATATAGCAGATCTAGAACCTTCCCCTCATTCTCTCACTCTTGTTCTTCACTCAAAATTTCTTTATCTAGTTCATCCCTCTTTCTAACACCAGTTCCGGNTCTCTCTTTCTTCATCAGAAGGCATGACTCCCTCAAATCTGTACATCAACATATCAGATCTTCGTTTGATTCTACCTCAAATCTGAAACAAATAATAGATGAGTACGTCGCTTGGGACACTTTTGTGAAGAATTTGCACCTGGGTATTACGGGCTTTGTACCCTTGGTGGGATGCTCAATGCTGGAACTACGCATTTTGCTATTACTCCTCTTGTGATTTTAGCTTATTTACCTCTCATATGTCTTTGTTGCTGTTGGTACTGATTGCTCCTATTTGGGGGCCTTAAGTTTTTAATTTCTCAATTTCTCATATTGTTAAGTGCTCATATTTTTTTTTTCTTGAATTAGAATTTCATTGTAAAATTAGAATTGATGGAATTTTTCCAGTCTATTTACCTCTTGTGATTTTAGCTTATTTACCTCTCATTTGTCTTAATGAAGTTTAATCAATTTCCAATTATTGTCTTAATCAAGTTTATTCAAGTATAATCAAGATTCTGATTATTTAGTTAATGAGATTATAGTCTTAATCAAGAATACTCCACTTGTAAAGTCGTTATCTCTAAAATATCACAACTTGAGTTTGTAAGGGTATTTGGGTAACTTTGCCTCCTCAAAATTTCCAAAATGAATAGTGTATGTAACTTTGTTTCAAGAATGGAGGGAGTATAATATATATAAGGAGTTCTATACAGTATATATCACTCAAGTTCCTTATTCACCTTCTACCCATCTTCAAATTTGCATGTCTCTCTCATTATCATGTGGTTCAGAAATAACTTACTTTTCATAGTTTCTAGTTGTTGGTAATTACTACTATTCCCACTCAAAACATCAATTTCTTTTAGTTAATTTTTATCTTATGAAGTTTCTGTTTGCTTGCCAATGTGTTTGCGCAAGGTACATTTCTTCTCACTCTCCTTAAGACAGTCATTGTTTACGTTCAGGGATGGAACTACATTAGGGTTCAAAACAGTCATGGTTCTTGTCAACTTACATGATCTATATATTATGCCATATAAATTATTTAGAAATTCACTTCTTACTAGAGGGAAACTTTGATCACTGTCCTGTAGCGATACAGTTTGTGAATTTTAAGTGTATGGGCATGAAACCCTTCAGATACTTCAACTTATGGAGTAGTGTTGAAGGGTATGAGAAATTGATAGAAGACCACTGGAGACAACAAGTGCAGGGGGTTCCAATGTACAGAGTTTTCACTAAACTCAAAAGTCTCAAACCTGTACTGAAAAATTGGAGCAAAATGAAGTTTAGGGACATTGAAGTTGCTTACAATGCTTCTAAACAAGCACTCCTTAAATGCCAAGAGTCTATACAGCTAGATCCACATAGCAAAGCACTCATATCTGAAGAATTGATTCTGGCAAAGCACTTTCAGCAAAAGGAGAAGGAATATCTTTCTTATCTCAAGCAAAAAGCCAAAGCACATTGGCTGAGAGAGGGGCATATGAACACCAGCTATTTTCATAATTGTCTTAAATCTAGGAGGAGGCATAATAATATATATAACATTCATGATATGGAGGGTAATGTGCAGACTACTCCAGAGGGTATAAATCAAGCTCTTCTTCAGTTTTATGAGAAGCTCTTGGGCACAACTATTAATACTTCATCTGTTAGTTCTAAAGTGGTTGCAAATGGTCCAGTCCTAAACACTCAATAGTAAACTGCTCTCTGCAAAACCTTTCACAAATGAGGAAGTGAAGGAAGCTCTTTTCAATGCTGATGGAACTAAAGCTCCGAGACCTGATGGCTACAGTAGTCAGTTCTTCAAAGATTCTTGGAATATTATTGGGAAAGAGGTAGGCTATTTTCAATACTGATGGAACTAATGCTGTCAATGCCTCTTCTATTACATTAGTTCCCAAGGTGGATGATCCTGCTAGTGTCTCAGAGTTTAGACCAATTGCTTGTTGCTCTGTCATATACAAATGCATTTCTAAACTTATCTGCACTAGACTCTAATGTGTTCTACCTGAATTAATAGCTGAAAATCAAGGAGCATTCATAGAGGGTAGATCAATAGTTCAAAATATCATGATTTGTCAGGATTTAGTGAAGCATTATGGTAGGAAATCATCTCCTCCTTGCTGTATGATGAAAGTAGACATGAAAAAAGCATATGACTCGATTTCTTGGCAATTTGTGGAGCAAATGTTAGTAGCACTTCAGTTCCCTCCTCAGTTTGTAAGGTGGGTTATGCTTTGTGTCTCTTCTCCAAACTACTCATTGATGATTAATGGTAGCCTTCATGGGTATTTTAAGGGAAATAGAGGATCAAGACAGGGTGACCCCATGTCTCCTCTCATTTTTGTAATTTGCATGGAGTATCTCACTAGAATCCTTAAAGAGGTAGAAGGAATGAGAGGTTTTCACTTCCACCCCAAATGCAGTAGTCTCAAGCTCTCTCACTTGTGTTTTGCTGACAACTTACTACTCTTTTGCAAAGGAGACACCTCTTCAGTTACTTTGATGCTCAGAGGTTTTGCAACATTTTCAAAAGCAACTGGTCTTGAAGCTAACTTGAATAAGTCAACTATATACTTTGGAAATGTCAAGAATAGCCTAGCTGCTGATATTCTTCACATCACTGGTTTTAAAAGAGGAGAGTTGCCTTTTAGATATCTTGGGATTTCTATTTCATCTGAGAGACTATCTAAAGCTGATTGTGAATGCCTTATTGATAAATTGATTGCAAAAATCAAGGTTTGGGGTACTAGACATCTCTCTTATGCAGGAAGAGTATAGCTCATTAACTCTGTTTTGATGAGTATTCACACTTACTGGGCCTCCATTACTATTTTACCTACTTATGTCCTATAAAAAATCACTGCAATATGTAGAAATTTTTTGTGGGATGGGAAGGCTGAATATAGGAGAACACCCCTGATCTCTTGGGACTTAATCTGCAAGGATAAGCAATATGGTGGTTTGAATATTAGAGATGTGATTAATTGGAATAAAGCTGCTATAGGGAGATATATATGGAATATAGCTCAAAAAGCAGACATGCTGTGGGTTAAGTGGGTTAACTCTGTTTATCTCAAAGACACTAATTGGTGGGCATACAAGCCAAAGGCAAGGGCAAGCTGGTACTCGAAAATCATATGTGACCTGAGAAAGTGTTTTGTTACTGGGTACATGGGGAATTGTTGGGTTGGACATGCTTCAGGCTGCTATAATATTGATTCAGGGTATCATTACCTGCTTAGCAACAGAGGGAAAGTTTAGTGGAGCAGATGGGTGTGGTGCAAAACTAATTTGCCCAAACACTCATTTATTTCATGGCTGATGATGTATCAAAGACTGCAAGTGAAAGCTAGACTACATAAATATGGGATAGCTGAAGATAATAAATGTGTTTTATGCTGCAATGCAATTGAAACCCACAACATTTATTCTATGAGTGTCAATTCAGTAGCAGATGTTTGACACTACTGAAGCAGTGGCTGAATATAAATGCAAGTACAGAGGAAGTATACAAGTTATGGAGGTCGATAGTCAGGAGATATAAGGGCAACAAATTTCAGAAACAAGTGCTATACTCTGCCACAACAACATTAGTTCATCATATCTGGCACGCAAGGAATCAAGCTAGATGTGACTTAGTTCTCTCCCAACCAAACTCTCTCATACACAGATTGAAGATGGAAATTAGAGGAAGGATCCAGCAGATGCTTGCCGGCAAGAAACAATCAGATATTGATTGGTTTTTAGACTTGTTCTAGACTATTTTTGTTTGATTAATTTTGGATTGGTTTGGATAACTAAATAGGCTTGGGGGAGACCCTTCCTAGAAGGTAAGCCCCCTCCCTATTTGGTTTTTTGTATAGGTGATGTAAACAATTATGTCTATTTGGTTTAATGAAATTTCTACTCATTTGCCAAAAAAAAAAAAAAAATTATTTAGAAAAAATTCCATTTTGGTGCTCTAATGTATAGCGTAATATTAAACTGGTGACCTCAATTTTAACTATTCCCATTTTGGTGACCTGAGATTTGATAAAAAGTTTCACTTTAATACTTGCCTCTAACTCCGTTACTTTTTCCATCAGTTTGCTGATGTGGCATGTTATATCAAGGCAACATATTGGTTTACAATGACCCTAATAATTTTGCCTATGAAAACTAATTTTTTCTAGCTTAAGAAATTATTCACTTTGATAATTTTGTCCACTACATAAGGGCAATAAAGTAAATACAACTTCTTTTGTTCATTAAATATGAGGATATGTCTTCCATCTTGTCCCATTTCAGCAAACCTGACGAAAAAAATAACGGAGTTAAAGGTAAGCATTAAAGTGAAACTTTTTGTCAGATCTCAGGTCACCAAAATGGGAATAATTAAAATTGAGGTCACCAGTTTAATATTACGCTATATGTCAGGGCACCAAAATAGAATTTTTCCAATTATTTATCATGTACCCTTATAAATTTTGTTAGATATATTGTACATATATTGCACAGATATTACACGTGCTTTGCAATGCACAAAATAGTTTATTTGTCTTTTTATCTTTCGTTTCATTCTATTTTGAAAATAGTATGACCCCTTCAAGGTAGACTGGTGATGCCAACCCATAGCCTATCTTTGCTCCTGCTCTTGCTTCTACTCTTGTCCCCGATCTTGTTCTGGACCCAATAACTGAGCACGTACATGAGCCAGCTATTGAGGTCATACCAATAGTGGAGTTTAAGAAGGAGGACCCGAGCTTGTAGAGAATCACTCATCTTCTCCATCCTATACACCTCGTACTCGCACTCCTTCACCAAAACCTGATGCACGTGCTCCAACTGATTAGCCCCGACTTCCGTTATCGACCGCTTTTGGGTCTCGCACGGGCTCCTTAGATGAGCATCCTTACAATTCTCAAGCCCAGAATGAGCTGCCTACTTTGCCGCAATTCGAGGATCCTATCCATGAGTTCCTGTGGGAATGACAGAGATCAGCTAGGTGCAGTCTTAAGCGCTGTATCCGTCCTAGAGATCGTAGGCGTGGTCCTACATTGAGCTATTGAGCCCCACACCCTCATGAGTGCATTGCCCACTATGTGGACAACATGCAGCGAGAGCTTCAAATCTTTGGCTAGCATTACAGCTGAGAGTATCTGCACACCTTGTACCAGGTACACCATATTGTCTCGTGCTTACCTTATGATCATCCTTGGACCCTTGTGAAGCATGTTTGCCGACGTGATGAGTCATGGATCGGCTAACTTGGAACGTTATGTGATAGTGCATGATGGTTCCATGACGTCTATTTTCGCAAGATCCATCTCATGAGGCATAAGGGAGATATGGAGCTTAGGGTTGGACAAGGTGCAAGGGAGTGCTTCACCCACGATCACATGGCGCGTAGTCGTGCTAACTGCAGATGCCAAATGAGCCCGATTATGGGGAGATCTCCAATACTATATGAGCCCTCTCCACAATCGGAGGTCCAAGGTCGGGGCAAGGAGAATGCCGATGAGCCAAGTTGTGATCCTTCCCACGAGAGAATGATGAGGAGACGCCTCACTGCGAGGTAGTATAGTTGATTCCTTTAAACCTATTCGATGTTATACCCAAAATTGAGTCATTGCTACTCGTTGGGATGGTGCTGGTCCTTTAGGGACCAAGGAGGACCCAGTCACTACTGGTGGGAGATTTCATCTTTTGTGATATGGTTGTCAGCTATTGGATTCTCAAACATTTTCTCTCTCTTATTTGTCTTTGACGTTATTTCTAGGGTGGTATGGCACCTTTGATTCAGTTGTATGCCGTGTTTTCTGTTACGTAATGTTTGTGGTGTAGGCCTAGGGCGAAGACATAGAAATTTCATGCGCACTCGTACTTATATTTATACTTATATATTTTTATATGATCGATTCGCTTATATCTCATGAGCATGCATACTTCATAAGATACATGTTTCATTTCCTATTGCATATCATGCCTTCTTAATTGACCACAATGATCTGTTTTACTGTATTTGTTGCAAGCATAAGCTATATCTCGAAATACTATGAATGTATGATATCACATGTCGTCCGTGTATGCTTCGTTATAACATGACTTGTTAAGGTTAGGCTCGTGATTTAAGTGCCAACTCTAATGGTGGAATGTATCATGATATGTTTTTCGTGCTTCGATTTTGGATAAGAAGAGCAATTTTGAATTGGTGCTATGAAGATGCTGAATCTCTTGCCGCCTGAACCTTGTGACCGAATTCTTTGTTTGAAATCTACAGTGCTTAAACTTCATGGAGTCAAAAAGGCATTGGCAGTTCCTGATATATTAGTGGCACCGCCTACTAGTACACAACAGAAATCACTATCTAGCTTCTTATTCTTCGACGTGATCAATAAGGTCTCTATGGCCACACAGCTCTATGCCTCAATATGTGCCATTTCAGAACAACCAAAACTTGTTGAGCCAAAGTCGTCAATAACATGAAGAGAACAACCTAATTGTTTTCGCATTATTGAAAGTACTTGGTGATGCAGGAGCATCTGGAACAACCCCAGGAACAGGACGTGGAACAGTTCCTGTTGGGTGACGAGTTTCTTGAGTTACTTGGGCAGCAAGGAGAGTGATGAGTTGGCAGTTTGGACGTGATTTTTTTTTGGGCTGAACTTTAGTAGGTTTAGGAGTCTTTATTTTGTTTCCTTATCATAGGATTTAATTAGAATAAAATAAAAATCACATTTTGGTAAGTTTCCTAAAACCATTAGGGCTCTTGTGTTAGTTTTCTAATTAGATTAGGAGATCTTTTGTTATCTTTTATTTTCAGATTATTATTGGATGTTTTTAGAGAATTTCGTGCACTATATAAGCACGATTTAGGGGTTATTTTCAGTATGTGTGATTGAGAAATAAAATTCAGCTTTTCTTTAAATCAGTGATTGATTTAAAAATCGTTAGTTTCAGTGATTGGCTAACAACTTTCGATTCAGTGATTGAATTGAAACCCTAAGTTTCAGTGATTGGCTTAGAACTTAGTTCTTGTTGAATTGAATTTGAGTGATTCGTTTAATTCACAAGTCCATATCCCTTTTATTTTCGTTTCATTCATAAAACCACAGAAAAACTCGTATTTACCTGTTACCCAACCTGTTATCCTTCCGCATACGCATCACTTGGGTACCAGATAGAGGCTTGCAACGTTGTGGACATAATGCGAATTTCGTCCAAGTTCAATGGTATCATGTAAAAAATTTCAACTTTTTACATTTCAGTTCAATTTAAATTCAATTAGGGTATGTTTGGCAAGAACAATTAGCTTATGAAAGCTACAACTGAAAGCTTGAAGATTACAACACTAGTCTTTTTAACTCTAACTACTAAACATTTGGTGAAACTACTACTACATCTACAACTATTAAGCTATAGCTAGTTTATTACCATTTCATAACAATTTTCAACTTCTTTTTTTGTTTTTTTATTAAATAAATTTCTTTCATGATTTGACATTTCATAGATACAGATACAACTAATTTTGCCGAACACAGCCTTATCATTCAATTAAATTTTGTTCACTTAGAATAGTATAGTTCTATGTTCTTTTAAAAAAAATCACCAAATTACTATTACGGTATTTTAAGTGAACACCTGTGGTCAAGTTGGTCTTTTTAAAAACTTTTGAGTCAATCAAGTATCATAAAATTGATTAAAAATGTATTATTTTATAATTATCATATTTCAATAGAGTATTTTTTTTTTTTTTTTTTTTGTTTTTAAACAGATTAGATGAGACTATATAATCTTGTGTTCTTTTTAGACAGATTAGA
>BSSO01008181.1:0-10348 GCA_030267885.1 Mesembryanthemum crystallinum | reverse complement strand
AAACATCCCACTATCATTACTTTAATATTTCTCAATCAAGGGCAAAAATGTCCAATACTCCCCTCCTTAAATCCAATCCAAATAGTGGTTTGTAAAGGAAAATAGGGGACGGAGGGAGTATATAAGAAGGTATATTATTAATGATAAATCGGTCTATCGTCTTCTCCATAATTTATCAAAATCCAAAACTCGTCTTACATAAGCTAGAAACAAACAAAAATAAGAAAAAAAAAAAAAAGTTCGAAGATAGAAGCATCAAATGCAAAAACACGAGTTTTCAAGAAATTAGCCTAAAAACTTAAGGAATTACATAGCTTAGCTTTTGGGGATTATGAAGGTGGATAACTTGGTAATTATATGAATAAGATTTTAGGAAGAAAGAGTTGTCTTATAGGGTGGGAATTCCATCCCGCAATCTTGTGGTTTAGGTTTGATTATCATTTTCTCACGTGGTGGGTGGGAGGCTTTCATTGAAATGATGTTTAGTTTTGGCCCATATTTCAACTTTTAGTGCCGGTTCTTCAAGACACAAATTTGCTTCTTAAGGAAGAAAATAAATAAATAAATACTTTGCTCCCAAATGTTTTTGAGTTGTTAATCTTTCAACATGGGGCACTATAAACCTTTAAACTCTTTCTACATTGCTCTTCAATTCAATTCAAAATTCAATTTTCCTATTTCATCTATTCACCCATGTGTTACTATTAATCGAGGTCAGTTCAATTGACACCCATCTACAATATAGCTTTATTAAAATAAAATCAATCGAGACTAATATTATGTGTAGCTATTCATATGAGGTCAGTTCAATTCGCGCCCATCTACAATAGTACAACTTTATTCAAAATAAAATTAGCTGAGATTTATGTCCGTCAAATTGCCAAATGGGTATTTTTTATGACCACCTTTTGCCACTTGGGTATTTAAAAATACTACGATGCCAAATGAGTATTTTTAATGGACCAAAAGCGCATATAGGCCCAAAAATTCGTCGCCGATGATCAAAAGTTCTTTTATCCTATGTTTTTGACACTGAAATGCATTTCCTTGTTATTTTTATTTACCTAAAATCACTTTGCTACCCCCAAAACCACCCTAACTCCTTTTTTTCTCTCTCCTTCTCAACAAAATTGGGAGTTAATGGTTTTTTTTTTTTTTTTGAGATTAAAGTGATTCTAGGTGAATAAACGTAATAAATAAATGCATTTCACTATCAAAAAAATAGAATAAACAAATTTTTGGTCAGTGGCAGCGAAGATTTGGGCTCATATGCGCTTTTGGTCCATTAAAAATACTCATTTGGCAACGGAGTTTTTTAAAATACCCAAATGGCGAATTGTGGTTATACAAAATACCCAAATGGCGAATGGTGGTTATACAAAATACCCATCTGGTAATTCGGCGGATCTATGTCATTAAAAGAAAAAAAATGTACGTGTAAGTCAAATAAAACTCTACAAGCTGGGGACCACAGTAGCCTATATATACCGGACACAGACCTGCCTGATTCCTCTCATTTCTCTTTCTCTCTCCATTTCTTCCAAAATTGCTAGAGTAGTACTACTCTCCTTCAGCTTTTTCACAGTCCTTAACCCTCACCAACTCTTCCCCCCCTCTCTCTCTCTCTCAAAATATCTCCTTAATAATCCTTCCCGAAATTCTCTCTCATAAACCCTAACACTAAATCTCCCTCAAAAACCCTAACACTAATCCCCCCTCTCTCTCTCTTGCCAATTTTCTCAAATCGGCGACAATGGCGGCAAAGCGATCGCGGCTAGGCCGGTCGTCGAGCTCCGGCGACACCACTGTTTTATCCGCCCCAATTTTTGAGCCCAACGAGATCTTCTGCCCGGTGTCTCGGCCCCTTCGTCTTGCTCCGTCGCCGGCGCCGGCGGTCGCGAAACCCTCGCCGGCGAAGGTTCGGCCGTCTATTTTCATGATTTCTACTTCAATTGGGGATCCTGTTGAGGCGAGGAGTGAGGGAGTTTCGAAGCTTGGTGGTTTTCTTGAGAAGTGCTGCTACTGTGGCAAGAAGATCGCTGAGGACGATGATGTTTTCATGTACAGGTAAAATTTTGTCTCGTTTTTGAGTTCTTTCTTTATTCGATTATTTGAGTACTGAAGGCCTTGGAATATGATTTACTTCTGGATGTTAAATGTAATGTGTTATGGTCAAGTTCTTTGGTTGCCAGTATATTGTTAACTGCTGAGTTGTTTATTACATGTACAAGAACTTGTAAGAAATTTAAAAACATGATTGATTGATTGATTGATTGATTACAATTGTTCAATTAAATTCTTTGTGTATTCGATTGATTAAGTACCCAAGGTCTTAGAATGTGATTTGGCATTTCCATTTAGCAATACAATTCGTTGCCACAATTGAAGATTAGATGTTTAGTATAATGCGTTAAGGTCACGTTCTTTCGTTTTCGGTTTACTGGAGTATACTACTTGTAAGGGAATGATTGATTGGTTAAAATTGTTTTTCTTCGTTTATAGGAATTCTTTTGCTCTGTTTTTATAAGCCTTCACATTACACATTGCAAAGTTTCTATCTTTCGGGGGATTGGGTGGTTCTTGTATTTTCCTTGAATTTGCCTATACTTTGAGTTGACAAAATTGATTATTTCTGATTTTTCCTGTTAAGATCGTTGTATTGAGTGAGAAATTAGACTTTGTCAATTTTCTCGTTGCTCATCAAGAAAAGCTATTGTTCAATGCAGCACGTTGCGAGCCTATTGCTCATCTGAATGCCGTGAGAAACAGATAGAAATAGACAAGGATTTGGAGAAACTGGCTGCAAAACCAAAGCTGAAAGGCACAGGAAAGCGTGGTCTCTAGGCTTGTTGCGGCTATTGTTGAAGAACACCAAAACTGAAAGTGGCAAGCGGTCAAGTTTTTGGAATTAGCTTGCGCTTCTAGTGCAAAGTCATCAGTTTTTTTTTTTCTTAGGCATCTCTCGACACATGATCAGGTTCTGTACAGCTTCGTAGTCCTGCTACGTTTGTCCTGAGATTTTTAGTCTCACCTTTATCTTTTGACAATTAAAAACTTGCTTCAGTATAAGCTGCTAGGAACTAGGAGGATGTGGAACTGCATTGGTTTCTTTGCCCCATATGATATTATATCTATATAAGTTTATTCTTGGTAGCAAATGTAAAGTGTGTTATTTGCTGTCTCGACTGCTTTTTCTTTTACCCAGCGTGCTAAGCTATAGGATATGGATATTGACATGTTTGAGTAATTATTGCGTTCTTGAGTTTATGGTAGTTTTGCTTTTGTTCTGTTGTCCTGCTGGTGCTTTTCTTATTTCTATTATGCTGTGCTTGTGCTGTTAGGGTAACTTGGCCTTCCTGTACCATAGGATGCTTATTTTTTGTGTACAGTGAGGCAGACCGGTCTGTCTGAAGGGTTGTAATATATCAACCCTGTGAAGTCTATTATGTTACTGGCGTAGGACGCAAACTGAAATGATGTATGTACGATGATATTTATGAAACAAAGTAAAAAGGAACCATTATCATATTCTGAGGTATATTCACTGTAGTATTTTGTTATGGTTGGGAAATGGCAGGGTGGAGCATATTCTGACCATTGTTTGAGGAGGTTTATATAGGAGATAAAGACAGAGAGTGCCTGGTGTCCAGGAAGCTAAGATCATGGTATCTTTTCACCCTGGAAAATGCTAGTAAAGTGCTCATGAGTCGATACCACTTCGTGTTGTGGATGAAAGTCATGGTCAGTATTGAGGAACTATAGATAGTATTGGACAGAAATTAGATGCTATTAGTGCAAAAGAATGAGAATAGCAAATGGAATTTTACAGTCTAAATCTTTTACATGGTGGACGTTGCAGACTTGTAGTTTATCTTTTACTATTTGCAATCATATTTGTGGTGTCTCTTTCTGAATGATGTATGAACCTGCTGATTATGATATCTCTTGCAATTGATAAAAACATGTTGTAGGTTTAAGCTCTCTAGACTTTTGCACTCTAATGTTTGTAAAAGGGTCATATATTCATCACTCATTAATTCATTTTGTGACTAAGTCGTGCTCTGGGTACTGAACTGCTATTGCTCCGTCATAATATAACATGCTCTGTTTTAGTAGCATGAATGTGTGCCTCTAATGTCATCTCCTCGTCTTTCTAGTTTCTAACATCATATTGATCTAGTAGCATGTATCATTCGTTTGTGTCATCATTATGCTTGGTAACATTTCTTGTCACAACATGTCACTGTATTATAGAGTACAATTTTCTGCAGTCCAATTCCTTGCTGTCTCACACATATAGGCAGTTGCATCATGCTTCTCATACACATACACACTACCCTTCCCTAAAACATACATGCTCATTTTTCTTCATTTGAATCGAGTCCAAAGCCCAGACGAGGATTAAAGGGTGCCAATAAACAACCTCAATATCTAATTTTAGCTTTCTTATGGCACTCAGAAAATGTTTTACAGGATGATGGAATTTATCTTGTAAATACATTAGGAAGCAAGTGTGATTGACTTGGACCTCAACTAAGCTGCTAGAATATCAAACTGTTAATTCAGATTTTATGAGGCCCACTCTTTTGCTCATGGTGCCTGAACCTTTTCATCTCATTTGTAATTATGAAAAATGAATCACAAGTTCCTTGTCGATATTAGAAGTTATTTGTATTTCCATTGCTCTGTAGTTCAGGAGTGGTACTACATAATCCGTTTTGAAGAATGCTATATCACGTTCACCAGCTTATTGCTTCGTGCTTATATTCAGACTGCTGCATGGTATTTCTCATAACCCCTAACTTTTTATGTTGTTTACCTATAATTTACCAGTGAAAGCTTCTAAGTTAACATATCTGATCCCCTTCTTTGCCTGTTTTATGAAACTATTTGAACATGTTGTAGATGAGTTAGACCATGCTAGCACCTAGCATGTGAAGATGAGAACCGTGACTTGTTGTCAATTCTTGCTCTTTCGTATATGACCTCTATGGTTTCAACTTTCATGCGTACTCTGCATTTTTGTGCCCTTGTGATAACTATTGAGCACAGATATGTAGGAATCCTGACATGTACTCTAGAGACCGATGTAATCAGACCTTAACTAGGTGTATGTGGTCTGAAGTTTCTGAATGTCATCTGTTTGTGTGATAGTAATTCTCTAATCTGAAGCCACCAAAGCACAAAAATTTGACTAACATTACTCCAAAAACTGCAAATATTATGCCATGAATGTTAGGAATCATGACATTACAAATTTGTCTGAACTGGTATTTTGTTGTTCATGCTAATTGTTATCGGTTAACGACAATTATTCATTATTGTCCTAATAGAGTATGATGCAACAGATGAAAAGCATGCAACATCCAGTTCATGTCAGCTAATTAAACATAATACTAGCTCATAAGCTCTTTAGATTACATACCTCAAGCTTAATTTGTGCAATGTTTTAAGTACTCCACATATGTTTCCTTTGCCATTCAAGGTCTTGAGATACTCCACCATATCTGCTCTTAGTTTGGGCTTCAAATGCATGTTTTAGGAAATTGGGCTTTTGAGTTCGAAAATTGAGAATCAAATGTCTACAACATTTTGGGCCTGATCCTGATCACTTTGCCTGTGTCGTAGACTCGTAGCTTTGTACAACCTTAGTTTAGCCATAGATCGCATTGCCCTTGCATGAACTCCCTAGAGGAATTACTTCTGAAAAATCTGAATAATTCAACAAATTTATATCAAATGACCAGCTTAAGGCTATGTTCTTTTCAACTTGTTTTTTTGATTTCTGTTGATTACATCAAAAATCGACAAAAATTAGTAAAGTTAACAAAGATCAACAAAATTCAGTAAAATCAACAAAAATCAGTAAAAATAAACAATAATCAACAAAGTCGCTCTCTATCGAATCAACAAAAATAAGTAGAATCAATAAAAATCAACGAAAAGCGACAAAAATTAGTAGAGTCAATAACAAATCAACAATCAATAATAAATATCAACAAAAATAATATGAATAGAACATAGCCTATTACTTCAGGAATGAGCATACATAAATTGGTGAATGATATAGTGACAATATACTACTTCATTTATTATTCGAGAAGCAAATGTCTACGGTTGAGTTTTTATTTATTTATTTATATGGGTTATGAGAGGTATAATACAACTATATACACAAGAAAAGGGAAATTGAACTTGAGAAACTTTTATTTATTTATATGGGTTATGAGAGGTATAATACAACTATATACACAAGAAAAGGGAAATTGAACTTGAGAAATTAAGGCCCTGTTTGGGGTGGTTGTCAGTTACCAATTTTCAGTTTTTTTTTTTGTAAATTCAAAACCAGTTTTTGGAAACACTTTATTTTTGTTTTCAATTTTCTGTTGTCAGTTTTGAAAATTAAGCAGGGAACTATAAACACAAAAAAAAAATCAACTTTAAAATAAATTTCTACAAAGAGTTGAAAATTTTTCAAAACCAAAAACTGACAACCATCCCGAACATTGCCTAAGGTATGTGAAGCCCCAGTCTAACCATAATATGATAACACTTGAAGTATTTTTATCCTTTGTTCTACACCACAATCCAAAATTCCAAAGTTCCAACCTCAGTTTGACCATATCATATCTATCATTCATATGATTATACCACTCATATTGCTAATCACAACAGTAATAACTATAGATTAGCAAGCCCTCTTTCCCCAAAGCTATAGATTAGACAAGGTTCTTACTTCATAGGTTGTTGGTCCACGTGTACGATTGATTGATGTAGACTAAGCAAAAAAAAAAAAAAGACCCATATGTCAAAATTACCTCATTTATGAAAATAAAACAACAATAATGCATCTCTATAAGAAACAGAGACCATCTTAAACAATCAACCTACATCTCCAAAAAGTTGACCCAAATTGGTCTCTGTTTTACACTTGAAGTTGAAAAAGATGACTAGGTAAGTTCTTAAATGGAACTTGCACCGTTGCACGTGAGGGTTTGGAATAATAACGTTAACAACTCGTCACAAATGAAATGTACTCCCTTTTGTTAGTTTATGTTCAATGACGTGATAAATAGGTGGAAACTTCAGTTGGTGGATGACACTGATCAGCTCTCAGTCATGTCTTTCTGATGCCTTGTTACACAAGCAACATCGATGATGTTGATGATGATGTTGATGATGATGTTGTTGTGATTTGTTGATTTGCAGGCTTGCATGAATTTGTATGGGGAGATGATGATGATGATGATGATGATGATGATGATAAAAATGGGTAAATTTGGTAATTGTATGTTTTTACGTCGTTGTTACCCTTTTTGGTATTGTTCGTACTGCTACTTTGATTGATGATTACTTCACTCATTGAACTCGAGATGTTATAGCTCTGTTTTTTGGGGGTTTACTTTCCTAGCCAGAATGAATATATCGGGAACACCAATTCAAAGTTGACATTGATTATCTGTAATAGGGGTAAATCTATAAAGTAGGTTTCTATCAGTTTGTTTAAACTTGGGATTATTAAGTTGATTTAGAGCAACAATTATGGTTCAAAATTTCGGTATCGATTGTGATAACGGTCATGAAATCGTAAAAACGAAGTGATACGGGTTTTCTGTATCGGATCACGGTTACTGCGGATGAATTTTAGTTTCAGCCATATCGGTTGTATCGGCCATATACCGGTTATATTGGTCAATTATCGGCTATTTATCAACTGTATAGGCCATGTAACGACCTTTTTGAATACTCCTTGGTATAACGGTATTTAGGGTATGAGCAACCTCAAAAACCGATATATAACGGCTGATATGTTGCTTATCAGCCGATATTTGATACCATGGAACAAGAATACAAGATTTTAATTTTAATCCCTATCAATATCTATTCTCAAAATTTAAATATTCCAGCAAAAGGTATAGACATACATGTATATTACCGTACTTCAAACATGATGAACATTGATATGCATTTTTGTTATTCCTTTGAGTTTAATAATCTTTTGAATAAGATTTTACTCGCAAGTAAACGCGCGCACATATTATTACAACTCGTTACGTTTTTTTCGTTCATAACACATAGAAAAAGCCAATTTTATATATCGTCAATGAAGATTACACACTTAAAACTCAAAATTAACCACTAGGTCGATACCAAATTGACAATACGTACTCGTTATAGCTTAGCTACAAGTTGTACAAACATGTTTTCTAAAGTTGAAATGAAGTAGAGAAGAGTAACTCGGCAAAAGAAATAGTGAAGATGAGGTAAAAATGATGTTATTTTACTGTTATTCTCAAAGCATGCAACTGTAATGTCAGTGATAGTATTAGTTGTAGTGTAGCAAGTTTGTGTGGCCTAAACAACAACAATGGTAGTGTCAACGGCCCAAATTAAAAGCCTTACCTTGGTTTATTTGTTGGCCCACAGCAAAATACATGTCATGTCAGTGACATAGTCCTAGTTATTGGATAAGGGCTATTTAGGCCCACAACTAGGCCCTTCAAACTTTACTCATTAATTGCACTGACAATATTTACCACTACGTACTCTAACATCATATACTATAGTAGTATCAAATATCACTCCAAATTTAAAGTCACACTCACATTAGTCTCAGAGATGATGCTTCTTCTTGTATTCTTTCCCCAAAGTCCACTCAAAGACAAGTTGGATATCTCATTAATTTTCTAGAAACTCTCACTCTCTTGGAGTATACACAAACTTCTTATTGGAAAGATTGGATGGATAACCTTGCTTCTAGATCATCAATAATAATAACAGTAATAAGGTTTTTCAAAGGTTATAATCCACAAAATCGAGTTTTCAGAGATGCATATGAAGAAATTGGTTGTTTTCCAACGATATTGAATAAGTATCCCAGAATATCGTAGGAGATCTTTAAGATCACTACAGCCCTCTCCCCTCAAAAAAGTCTTAAGTCGTTAATAAAGAAACTATGTCACCATGTGTGTATATGAAGTTAAGATATTTGGAATGGACTTATAGGGATGGAAGTGGTTATTAGGAGCCTTAGTGTTGCAAAACTGAATTGGTTACTGAGAGGATGTAAACATGACCAGTTAATATAGCCTAATAGAAAATGAGCCGTTTGGAAAGTCATGGGACCAAAGTGTTCATAAATGATGGAGACTTGTATAGGCAAAGGAGCCACGTGTAATAAGTCATCACACTTTTTATGCTACAATACATACCAAAACCATAATCGAATATGATATTAAAGCGCAAGGGATGAAAACCTTTAGGGAGAACTATAATTGGGTTTAGTATGTTGGAAAAATCAACCACCCTCCTGCAAGATGAGCTCAAAGGACTATAAACTATAAAACAGGGCATCCAAAATTTCTGGATTTGATGTACTAGCATCATGTTAATACTTTATGGATTCAAAGTATTTAGCCTTTTCCAATCAATCAATTTTGTTCTAATAATGTGGGCATGTTGTAAAATAGTAAAGCATGAAGATGTTCTATCTGAAGCCCCTCTTTTAAATGGCAGAAAATACATGTATATTACCAGTGATCATATAACTGTAAACCAAAAATGATAAACATTCAATTATCTAGATGGCCTGCAGAGAATATTCATTCCAATTTCCAAATAATTTATGATTTTTCCAATTGGGTGAAAGAGAAATTGACATAATTTTATTAGTTTTTTTGTTTTTTTTTCCTTGAACCAAGAAGGAATATAATGCAAAAAAAAAAAAAAAAAAAAATTACGTAAGGTTGAGGATCTTAAGAATTCTCACTTCCCCATGCAAAGTGTCTTTTTTTTAAAAAATAAAAGAAAAAGAAAAAAATTAAGGAAGAAAACAAGTATGAGGCAAATGTCACATCTGCCTCTGTGTTTCCAGCCTTTGTTGGATTCTCCTTTAACCTGAAAACGTCCAAACATGTCGTCTAAATTGCTGGTTTAATACCTTTTATTTTTCAATTCACAATGTTTATAATTCTTCGAAATTTGCACTTTGTCCTTGATTCGTCCTTTTGCTTTGGCTTCATACATTCCTTTGAAAAATGTGAAACTAAGATTTACAACTACCAGATTAAAATTGGTCTACATACCTATCCAAACTATAGGGTAGATATTTCAAGAAAAAATTGCCGCCAACCCCTTTATATAATAGAGTTGTTGTGAAAAATCCCCCTATAAAAAAAAAAATTGTAAGCAACCCCCCCTATATCACTAGAAATTTTTAGTAAACCCCCTCTCCGGGCTTTTTTATATATTTTCGGTGGGTTTGAATTTTTTTTTTGACCGTTTTGCCCTTCTTTAATAACTATGTACCCTTTGGTTTTATTTCCTTCCAAAATCAACCTTCAACATT